>CAIGQW010054176.1:585035-605632 GCA_903798125.1 Danio choprae | reverse complement strand
CACACACACACACACACACACACACTTCTCAAATGACCCTCCACTTCTACTCCTTTGGGTTTTTGGTCACCATTTGCAGAGTAACTGAGGAGCTTGTCCATATAAATGATCTTATTTATGATGCTTGGCATTAATTAATCATTAATGATGCATAGAGAGCCACTCATTCTCAAAGTGTAACGATGGGCTCGGTTGAACAAATGGCAGCTGGTGTTGATGATAATGACAGCGGCTACAGGCCAAAAGAGTCAGAGAGACGCTGACTGATACGGCCAAAGGTTAAAAGAGGAAAGGGCCATTATAAGAGAAGACAGTTGGGTGTTAATGGATTGGAAAAGGGAGGGCATGTGATGCCTGATGCAGATTAGTTATGGAAATGTGTAGATGCATGTTTAGACTGACCTCACAGTCAGGGACCTCACAGCTAGAAAACAGATTATAGAGGAGAATTGGTTTTGCTTTAGGAATTTCACAGTGAACATCAACCTAAATTGTTTACTGTACAAAAATCTACTATGACTTGCTTAACTAAATCGACATACAACCAATTCTTAAAATGCATTAAAATACATAAGTGAATGAATAATAAATAAATAATAGCATAAATTAATTTATAGCACAAACGTTCTTTACCAGCCTAACAATTGAAATAATCACTTAGCTAAATACATGAAAATGTTAAACTTTTAAAGCGTACTTTTTTATTTCTTAAATTATGAAGACGGGCCTCACGGTGGCGCAGTGGGTAGCACGTTTGCCTCACACCAAGAAGGTCGCTGATTTGAGCCTCGGCTGGGTCAGTTGGCGTTTCTGTGTGGAGTTTGCATGTTCTCCCCGTGTTGGCGTGGGTTTCCTCTGGGTGCTCTGGTTTCCCCCACAAGTCCAAAGACATGCGGTATAGGTGAATTGGGTAAGCTAAATTGTCCGTAGTGTATGTGTGTGAATGAGAGTGTGTGGATATTTCCCAGTGATGGGTTGCAGCTGGAAGAGCATCCGCTGCGTAAAACATATGCTGGATAAGTTGGCGGTTCATTCCGCTGTGGCGACCCCAGATTAATAAAGGGACTAAGCCAAAATGAAAATGAATGAATAAATGAATTATGAAGACAATTATTAATACAAAATTCTGTCGGGAAACTCTATGGGCGTGCAGTTCATGTCCAATCTGCTCCTACATCATCAACTAAATGGCGCAGGGGATTGGTTGCTGTCACTTCAGCAGCCAACAAGCTTGATCCTTAACATTTTAAATGCCTCAATATTGTTTTAGGAATATGCATTGTTTTTTGGAGACCCTCCTCCACCCTAGCTCTACCAGTGTTTAGATCTGCTGCGAGGGTTAAATGTATATTATGTTTGCAGCAGCAGCAATGTGTTATATTCTTAGACTGCAAGTCTGTGAATATACTGGCAGTAGCAAGTGTCTGTACTTGCTCTGTCATAATAATTAAAGCAGCAGCAGCAGCATAGCAGATCTATTCTACCAAGACCAAACACCTCAAAAATGCCATATACATCTCTCAGAAAGTTGCCATGACAGAAATAGAGATAATTATTAATATAAATTTTGATACATTTTTAATCATCGTCAAGAAACCCTACCATAGTTAG
Organism: Danio choprae; assembly: GCA_903798125.1. NCBI lineage: Eukaryota > Metazoa > Chordata > Actinopteri > Cypriniformes > Danionidae > Danio > Danio choprae. The sequence goes on along the minus strand of CAIGQW010054176.1, from coordinate 604,021 downwards.
ACCTCATTAAATGACCAGTTAGATAAATAGATTATTTGTTATATGCACAATTATGTTTTACCCCAGTATGTGTTTTCCCTACTGTCCAGTTGAGAAATAACAATCTGATCAACTGAAAATCCACCATTGATTTTCATCAAAAAATAAAAACACATCCAGTTCTGCGTTAAGATGAAAATGTATAGATAATAAACAAACAACATAATGAACATTAGTTACCGGCCTAACAATAAATACAAAAAATGAAATAAATCTTTTAAATTGTCATGCAAAACTTGCTCTCAGGTTATAATGATGATAATAATCTATACATCTGTGACTAATTCAGAATCTGTTTCATTATCAGTTGTTCTATCTTTCAATCAATTGCAGCAGTTGAAAGGTTTCCTCTGTTAAAAACAGCACAAATGCGAAACACTTGTAACACAGCATAATTATTTGATAAAGGGCTCAGCAGTTGTTCTTTGTCCCCTGAGGAGGTCAAACTAAAAGTTTAATAACTGATGGTCAAACACAATGCAAGGATTGCGTAGCTTCTTAACACAGCATTAACCCAACACACCACCAGCTGTGAAGGGTTACATTCAAAAAGAAACATGAGCTAAGACCGGAATTACTGTTTGTTTTGGAGACCACAGGAAACCAGACTCCCACAGTGTCATCCTTCAAAACACAAATCCATAAGAGCATCTTATGAGGTCCATTAAAAACAGTGCAAATACACTACTGGTCAAAAGTATGGAGTAGTTTGTTTTTATGTTCTTATATGCTCACCAAGGCTGCATTTATTTGACTAAAATGCAACAAAAAATATTTTTTAATTTATGTTATGTTAATATTTTGTATTTAAATACATTTTGAAATGTAATACATTTTTCAGTCTCGTTACTCTAGGTTTCGGCGTCACATGATCCTTTATAAACAATTTGAATATTATGATTTGGTGTTAAAAAGCATGCATTATTATTATTATTTTTATTATATTTATTTATTTATTTATTTTTATTTAAACTGTGATGAACTAACCAAAGTCTGATATAAGTAAGATTTATTATATTTTCAGAATATCAAAATAGTAAGTAATTAATAATTTTTTGGTACTTAGTACTCAATATTGATAATTTTCGCATGTTCATATTTTTGGTTGAAATCATAATTTGTTTTTCAGAGATACTTGATAAATAGAAAAGAAATAATTTAAATATAAATCCGTTGTAAGATTATAAATGAATTTACTGTCAGCTTTGAGCAGTTTAATCCATCACTGATAATAAAATGACTTATTTATATTTTTATCTTACATTTGTCCAGTTTTTGGAAGTATATATTAGATTATGAAAATTTGTCAAATCTGCAGAACAAAAAACATTGATAAAAAAATTATGTTTTTGAAGACAACATTTTAGTTTTGAATGCCAGGAATAAACAGCATTTCTAAACACAATACAATACATATTGTATTTTTATTGCAATAATATTTCATTTTAATTCCTGAAGAGACATCTTTCAACACCATAAAACTCAACCATCCTAAACTTCTTCACCAGTACTGCATAAATATCTCTCAGATTTTCATAAATTAAAATTTATTTCATTATCAATCACCCTAATAACCTCACCTCAGAAAAGCGGAGTCTAGTTGCACTGTAGATCCAGACACACTGCGGTTCATAGGTTAAAGGTAACCAAACAAACTTCACCCTCCAAACAAACAGCAAAAACCTTCATCAACAAACACCATGCACTGCTCATTCCTGAACCTTCCCATCCAAACAAATCATCCAAAGATATTCTTAAACTTTTGAATCATACATCTGACAGCTTTCTCTCTTCTTGTCCTTCTGTTTCTCCCAGCATCTCCTCACAAACCCTCACGCAGCTGCATTCAGTCCATGTTAATTCCTGCTCTCTCCTCCATCATTGTTCCCTCTCAGGGGAATGGATGAGGTCTGACCTTGGGGGTCTCCTGTTTTAAATTCTCTTGGCTGCTCTGTTCACCCCGAGCCCCCCTTCATCTCCTCCTCCTTCTGCCTCTCCAGGACTCACTGCTGGCAATTGATAAAAACAACAGCTTGAGAAAAGAGTTAAATCTTAAAGAGCTGGACAAACAGGAGATCTTTGCCTCTTTTAAGGCAAGACACTGCAGGAAAAAAAACAAAACACTTTTTTGTCAGTTTGGAAATTGTGGGATTTTTGGCTGCTGATATACAGTTTTTTTGTCAAATGTAAAGATATATGATATATTATTCTATAACTTAAAAAAAAGAAGTACTTGTTGGCTATTTGCAGTAGTTTCTGAATTATAGAGTGTAAAATAATATTCCCCAAATCCCCTCTGTAATTGTTTTTGACTCAACTAATACGCCAAAATAAAAATAAACAAGATTTTAAACTGGTCTTCATTAAGTTTTTTTTTCTACAGGAAATGTATGCAAATTAGTGCATATGCAATGAAATAATGCCTCATTTGCATACTGTATTTAAACATAGCATGTATTACAAACATTTTTGCGGTTCATAATGTAATCAATCTAAACTATAGTAGTATGGTGATAAATAGTAGTTCATTTTTACCCTATTTGCATTGTCTTGCCTTAATTGCAACATAATGGTTGCTGCATGGTTATTAGAGAAATACGTTTAGAGTGATCTCTGTGTTATTTTCGAGGGTCTTCATTACCACAGAAGTAGGAATAATTTATGACAAGAGGCTGGAGGTAAAATGGTGCCAGTATCAGATATTTTGTATCTGATCTACTGTTCTGCATGCCAGCTTTGTCCTCTAGCGCCAAGCTCCTGTTATTGCTGCCGTCAGCGCATTGCTCAACTTGCTATGTAAGATGGCATGATGTAATATGGACCTCAGAAAATCTGTTTTAAACGTCCGATTTCGATGTTGAGGGAAAAATGCAATACAATTATAAATTGTGGTGCTGTTGTTAAAGTAAGAGAGTGCTTTTCTACAGAGGACTGAAAACAAGTTGGCACAGTATGCAATTTTCACCACTAGAGAGTGTGTATTCACAACAAACAAATGTGTAGTTTATGACTTTGTGAATTACATCTTTCAGTTTTCCTGCAGAAATAATGTTCATGGATGAGCTCTGGTTCTGTTATAATGCTGCTCTGCAGTCTAATAACACACACAACATTAAAGTGTCTTTGGTGTTTCCCTTTTTTTTTTTAAACCAAACCGAAAAACAATGATGTATAATGTCATTAGCATGTTGACACAGAACATGTGTCACTAGTTAAAATGGCTTATTTCTCTGGATTCTTTGAAACCTTTGGATTTGTGATAATGTAAGTATTAACTAGCAAACTATATAACACATTTCTATTGTTCTTTGGATATTTGAATAGAAAAATCGTACATATTGTGCCTTTAAATAGTAAGACTGAACAAAATCTAATTCTATAAATATAATCAGATATTATGGCCAGCACAGCGGCTAAGTAGTTAGCATGGTTGCCTCACATTTTTTGCCTGGTTGACCAGTTTATGGTGTATGTGTATGTGATTGTGAGTGTGTGTGTGTGTTTCCCAGCACTGAGGGTTGTACTCTCAGTTCTGGGTTGCGGCTGGAAGGGTATCCACTGTCTGTTAAACATATGTCAGAGTAATTGATGGTTCATTCCACTGTGGCGACCCCTGATAAAGCAGGGAATAAGCGAATTAGAATATTATATTTTTAGATATTTTTATACTTATGACAAATATCACATAAAATAAAAACCAAAGAAAAGCAGCTCTGTAAAAAAGCACTAGACACTAGACTCATTGACAAAACAACATAATTACACTATTGAGAGAAGGTCTTGTACTGTACATGGCAGAACAACCTAAACTGCTAAGAGTCATTGGTGGCAGGTGAAATAGGGGCCACTTGACCCGACTTCCATGCCCCCAGGCCTCACAAGTACCGCCATCAGTCTCCTTGCTGCCCGCATAACTATGCTGGCATGGCTTGGGGAATGTGCGTCCACCCTCCGATTCAGTATGCAAACTTTCCAAAGTCTCCCTGAATTTGCCAACAGCAGCTGCCATTCAGATGCAAATGCTCTGACAAGCCTCTTTCATGGAGAAGACCTTTATCTGCCAGCGAGTTTAAAGTGAGGTGGGGGGAAATGTGGATTCTCCAGCTCAATACTGTACATCAGGCCCCTTTGTGGTCAAAGGGACTTGCGTCGGATTTGGTCAACGTCAGTATCCATCTTGTTTAGACTGGAACGTATATGCAGTGGCACCTACAACAATTGATTCACAGGTTTTAATGATGCCGTGAGCGCTTAGAGAGGGGGCAAACATTGAACATGCAATTATCGAGAGCAAACAGCGTATTCTGCCTTGATCAGCAGTATGATAAACAGCCGAAAAGCTGGGCGTCAGCACTGTGTGGACACAAAGGGCTTTTAAATCATAGGTTTAAACTAATTAGCCTGGTCAGAGTTGAATGACATTTCTTATCGTCACTGACATTTAAATCCTCAGAGACACATCACACGACTGTGCTGACAAGAAATAAAGAACAAATGAGAAACATAAAGCAGTGGTTTATATGTTACTGGAGATGGCTGAAGTAGCCATCTTGGCTGACAGCCTACTACACCCTAAAACAGGCTGGGTTGATTTAACCCAAATATGGGTAAAATGGGTTTTTATACCAGTGGTATTTTTAATCTAATAAAACTGAACTGAACTGCAGTTTTGTTATCTGCCAATTTAAATGCACCAACTTTTCCAAAAAGAGAGCATTTGCAAAACAATGCTGATGGGAAAGGATATTTCTGGAGATAATTTACCTAAAATGCGCAAATTGAAGAACAAAGACACCATATCTCATTTACATAGCAACCAATGCAATATGTACAGCACAAATTACCACAATTAAGCAGAGCCAATGCTCAAAGGTGCAAGAAACATATTGAGTTTCATTAATATAATCACAAGATGTGAACAATATGCATGTTAAAATGTCGCTGACCAACCATTTCATTGTAAGGCTATATGCAGTTTTACAACTCCAAATTACATGACAACACCTAAATCTCATAAAACAACTTAAAACATGATGACTTATGACGAGTTTGGACTACATGATATTGAACAAATCTTGGCATATTTGACAGGTTGTTGTGCTGATTCATAAATTACAATGAAACACAATAATTTATCATTTTATGTGTCGTAGGGTAATGATTCATTCAGCTCAAGATGCAATATGATTCATCATACAAAAATTTAAGTAAAAAAGTTTTTAACATCTCAACCAATGTGAATCTTCACATACTTTCAATGATTTTCAACTAACTCAGATTTTGGACTGTGGGAGAAACCGGAGCACACAGAGGAAACTTTCTGGCAACAACAGAAAACAGTACAAAACATGCTGCTATACGGTCGCTAGTTCTGCCTTCTTGATGACATCACACATATCATTAAAGATGGCAATGACTGGTCAGCAAGGATGACATTTCTTGTCAATGATAAAAAGTTAGGGGTAAAAAAAAATAGCAGAATCTGACACTGCAACAGCCAAGAAATAACTCAGCATTAAATTGCTTTACAGTTCAAATAATAAATAAGCTCAACAGAAGAATTAGTATGTTATCAATTATAAGATTTACACTTTGCTGCATAAAATGGTCCACATTTACTTCCATCACAAGTGCCTCACCATAACCTTACTCCCCTTTGAACTTGTATTCTGAGCCCAGAATATTAATTTAAAGGAAGTATAAGCATATAAAAAGCTTTTAAAAATAGCCACTTTAAACCGCTTTCTTTGAACAGATTTCTAAGTGAGTTTATGATGAGCCTTTTCCGTTACAGCTTCAAACAACACCAAAGAAAGGTCAAAAAAGTGCTAATCATCACAATCTCCTGCTGTTAGCGCAGAGATAGGCTAATAACAAATGCATCAAAGCCACAATTTTGTGCTTCCTCTGAAGACAAAATGACATTGACAGTTTTCAGACACGAATAAATGGAGATCAAATGGAGATCAAATCAAATAGGATTCGTTTATTAATTGTGTTTTGAAGTAAAGGTGTGCACTGGTGGTATTTTAAGTCTCTAATTTGGAGTCAACTACACAGGAACTCTAGGTACCGCTAATTGTAGTTACCCTAGCTAATCTCAGTGTCTAACTGGTGACTGATTAACAAATGATATGTATGGTTCTCCTGAGGAATCCACTTCCTGTTCTCTGTATCCTTGGGCAACCATATGGCATTCACAAAGCAAGCGTGGTGGTCCGGAGCCCTGTGGCCAATGGGGGACATTTGATGGGGTCACCATGGTGTCGAAAAGGCCACTCTACCGCCCTCCGTCTGTCCTGTGACATAAGGACAGAGGCCTCACATACAGTGGCATCCAAAAGTCAGAGAACCGAGATGAAAATCTGGTGTTTTAGGAGTAGAGTTAGTTTTGCATATACATAGCAATGTTGCCAATGTTGGGCCACTAGCTGGTGTTTGTAAAGAAACACTATGTGTCAAAGTTGTTTTAGTTGACAATAACATAATAAACAAAGCATTTTGAAGCCCATTTTTGAAAGTCTGTGTTTTTTAAACCACCAACAACCATTTTTTATAAATATAACAGTCATGTAAACACATGTAACTTGTGTTCTACCAATATTGAAGCAAAAGCTGAACAAATCCTTGGAAAACAGTTTTTAAATTAAACTTTAATAATTATTTTTCGGGCCTCACGGTGGCGCAGTGAATAGCACGTTCGCCTCACAGCAAGAAGGTCGCTGGTTCGAGCCTCGGCTGGGTCAGTTGGCGTTTCTGTGTGGAGTTTGCATGTTCTCCCCGTGTTGGCGTGGGTTTCCTCCGGGTGCTCTGGTTTCACCCACAAGTCCAAAGACATGCAGTATAGGTGAATTGGGTAAGCTAAATTGTCCGTAGTGTATGAGTGTGAATGGGTGTGTATGGATGTTTCCCAGAGATGGGTTGCAGCTGGAAGGGCATCTGCTGCGTAAAACATATGCTGGATAAGTTGGGGGTTCATTCCGCTGTGGCGACCCCAGATTAATAAAGGGACTAAGCCAAAATGAATGAATGAATAATTATTTTTCTTAAAATTGATTTTTGACACTCAAACTGTTTCGCATATTTTGTACTGAAAGAAATTGGATTAAACTTGCAAATGCAAAAGAGAAGAGAAGAGTCTCTAGAAGAGTTATTTTTTGGCCTTACTGTACCAAATATGAGCAGTGCTGTGATTGTGCCTCTGAGGGGTTTCATGCGGACCACAGATATCTGGGATTTAACAAGCAACTGAAGTAGAAAATAGTTTCTGGTAAATGCTTCAACATCAACAAAGTGTTTTTCCACCACTAACCGCCAGGAAAATCCTCTAAGATTAGTGTTCAGGAGAGCACCGGTCCTACTCATCCTATTCTGAGAAAAAAGCAGCAGACCGAGTGAACAAGAATGATAGAAATAAAATGTGAAGGCAAAGCGACTACTTGACTTCAATTACAAACCGCGAGTCTCTTAAATACATACAGCGTGTGAATTAGACATTAAATCAACAGTAAAGTCATTTCATTGAGAGGCTATTTTCTCAGTGACATTTTGCCAAATTAAATTTCTGGGACATTTCAGGTGATGCTTTTAGCTTTGTGTTTTAAACTTGGTGACTTTGCTATAGATTTAGTAACAGACCCTTTAGGGGCATTAAAAATTCCCAATCTGACAACTTCTTAGATAAGGCATTTGTAGTTTCCAAAACATATTGTATGATGTATTCTAACTGTTTTCCAGTATAAGCAAACTCTGGCTGCCAATTTTACTTTGTTTTTTTTTGTCTGTTTTAGGTTTAACATTTCTTCCATCATTTGCCTTATTCTTCCCTGCACCTTGAACCTCATTACAATCTACTTTGAGTCTGTAGTGAAAGATCTGTTTGTTTGTTTGCATCCAACAATTAGTATCAGTTTTCTATACAATCTGCTTTCTGCCACACTACAGGATGCCAGTTCACATCATTCATTTTCTTTTAATTGCTTCCAATTTTTCTTGTCTCCTCTAAATGACTTGGGGAGAGAGGAAGTGTAATGGCCTTGCCGTAATGATGATTACAGACAATATTGGTTTCTTATTTCAGTAAGCTGGTTCTGTTGCGAATACAAGGAAATGCATACATCTATATCCACCACACCACACTAGAAATGACAAGCATCACAAAACACAATGTTACACAATGGTCAAGACTATTACATAGATGAAAACTAGCTATGCTGGCTAAATAAAAGTATAATTATTTTAATGGAGTACAGTCTAAATAAAATGTATGCATGATTAGCAATTTCTAAATGAAAAGTTCATTCAAGTGATTCTTTCAAAACTCTCATTCATTCAGGAACAAAATAATGAACTTGAATGAATCTGCATTTTTCAACAAACTGATTGAATGAATGATTAAATGGCTCACTAATAATTGCGGTGAATTATTTTGTTCATGAATGCAAGGCCATTCTGAATGAATCGATAAATTAAAAATATTTATTGATAAATTTAACTTCACTCTGAAGCTATTGGTGAATTTCAAGAAATTTTGAGGTAATGGATTAAATGAAATAAATTTGGAGTATTTTTTTAGAAAACAACAAATTACCCTTTGTTTTATTTATGAAAAAATATCAGTTAATTAACAGTTTCCTGTATTTTGTGGTTCAATGATGTTTTTCAAATTGCATTATTGAACCTTGATTTGCACTTCGTCAACATTTGATACTGAAAATTTTACTCTACTGTTTAACAAAGTGAAATTTGTTGACATTTCTAAAAAAAATCATTAATAAAGAAATGAAAACTAATGAAGAAATTAAAACTAATACTGAAATCAAATAAAAACCTAATTCCCCCCGTCCCCTCCCCCAAAAACAATTGACGACAAATCAATTTTTGAACAATTAAAGTGTCTAAAAACCAAATCTAAACCAAATGTCAGACTCCTTGACTTTTCCCTGACTTTCACTCACTAAAAAGCTACATTTCCATGACTTACAATGAACAGAAATTCAGTGATTGAAAAAGAGATTCTGTTATTGCAGAATTTAACACATAATTAAGCAAATGGTGCACAATTTAGAAAGTTTGCGATTCTTTTTTAAAATTGCCGCAGATATACTTTGGCCAGCAACATTAAAATTTCTTATGTGCTATCTGAATTTTTTATATTAAATAGAATTATATTCATGTATAGAAATGGAAAATGCTCATGACAGTGAAAAATAGCCTAACCATAACAATAGCCAAAACATGTGAAACAAAACAATACAAACATGGTACAGCAAAAATACAGTACATTTTGTTAAATGAAAGGTAAAATTTCAATGACAAATAAAAATCCTTGATATTGAGATAAGAGACCTTTTAGATATTTTAGAAATTCCATGACCCATGGTAACCCTGTAAATTAAAAACCCAAAATACGCAAAATAAATAAATAAACTTCCAAACCCCTAATAACCCCAACTGCAACTTTGAAAGCACAGCTCTCCTTCCATTCACTAAAAACCATCTTCAATATTCCTCCCTCAAAGGAGCACTTTGCAGCTCACAGCAGAAAGTGTAATTATCACATCCATCGCCTCTGACCCCTGCGGATTCCAGCACATGAACATTCGCAATAATTCACATGGGCTTCCCAGCGTCAGTGTGGCCACTGTGGGGATTTTCTAATCTTCGCTGGAGATTGTCCCAGGGGATGTGCGGCTGTTGGCATTTTCCTTTTCTGACTTTCCTCATCCTAATCCTCTTCTCTTTCTCCCTTCCTTCTCTTTGTGCTTAGATTAGCAGGCTTAGTTGCAGCCCCTCCAAAATCTATACATGTTACAGGCCTCATTGCCAAAAACACACAAGGGCTTTAAGAACAGTGGGGATGGATGGGAACTTGAAAAGAGGAATTAGGCAAGGTCCGACGCCTAGCACACTGACCCGAGTCTTCATAAGAAATCTCAGCTACTCAGATATCAGTGTTTTGATTGTCTGTGAATACTTTACGGGGAGAGAAAGAGTTAATGAAGCATGGAAGAATTATGAAATATGAACCTTGACATTTATTTTAGAAATAAACTAATAATTTTTTTTAAATGTGACTTATGAAATATGGACCTTATAACTAATTTTAGACATAAACCTTTTTTTTAATGGTCTGGTAAAATGCTTTGAAATGTGTATTATTGTTTGTTGTGTGACAGCTTAAACTGAAACATGAAGGCAGGGCGGGACGTAAAATAGCCCCTCTCCTTGTTGAAAAACAGCCAAAAGTGTATCATTTTTATCACAGCTCTGCCAGTGAGAGTGGTTGAGATCATGCGCATCAAATTAAAAAGGGCGGGGCATATCAGATACTGAACAGCATTTGATTGGTCAGAGGATTTGATGAGAAACTGAAATATAAGATGATGTCAAAAAAATCATTGATTCATAGGGGGAAGTGACTGCAAGCTTTGGTTGTTTAAACCTTCTTAATGCCAATTTTGTCACTGTTTTGCTTCTAGATATACACTCTTTAGATGACTCAACTGCTTATTGAAAATTAGCTAAAACAACACAATTTTTGAGTTTTTTGGGGCGACAACTTAATTGTTTTATGTTTAATCCACTTCAATTTGTAAAAACGAATTAGTTAATTTAATTTCTTAATGTTGTCCCAAAACAAATCGATTGTGTGGAACCCAGCACACACTAACATACTAATACTAACATCTGAAAAAGCATTATTTTAATTTCACGAGGGCTTTAAGAATGAACTTAATTGAACAGCCTTTCAAGTAAAATTTACTCACAATTTACTAATTTCAAACTTTTAAAAAATAATTCTGTTGAACACAAAAGAAGATATTTTGAAGAATGTTAGTAACCAATGACCTAGATTTACAACACTCTTTAAAATATCTTTCTTTGTTAAGAATGATTCCAAAAAGGTATTGAGTAAGAATGATGAGTAAACAGAATGATCATATATTATTAGAACTTTACTTACTATCTTTACTAGAACTACAGTACAGAGCTGTATATAAATGTTTTAAATGTTCAGAATAACTCTGCTTTGGGTACAACTGAGGCACAACAAATGTCTCCAATGGCATTTTGCCTATACCAACAACTCACAGCTAAAGTGTTACACACATATTTTCATATTGGAAATTGTTTATTTAATATGCCATTGTGACTTCTGATTAACAAAGTACTATGGATGTGTTCCTAGACAGTTCTTATAACTTTAATTTATTCCTGTCTGGCTGAATTTGGATGTAATGTGTAATCCATATTGAGAGTGGTTTCTCACACTTGCTAGCATAATCATAAACACACAAGTTTAATGGAAATAAATCCACCCGCTGTCACACACAAGTGCCAAGTTGATAAAACATCTGGTGGAAATCATCCATTCTCATTTCCAACATGTTGTGGTTTAATACTGTAAACTTTAAAAGTTCATCCAAAAAAATGAAAATTTGCTCACTCTTGGGACATCCAAGAGGTGATACTTTTCTTCAAAACTTGGTCCTCTGTGATTAATACAAATGCAAGTCACTGCTTCCAGAATTTTGAGAATCAAAAACATATACAGGCAATACAAAATGATACCTGGGGCTCACGATAAAATAGAAAGTCAAACACTAACTGAATCCTAACCAAACTATAAATAAGACCATTCTCAGCTCCATTTAAACCCATTTTACCATATTTTAAGCCACAGATGTTCCATGAGAATTAGCACAGATAAAGCCAATAAATTAATGAATAAAGTTGCACTGATCCCATGTTGGATGGATTTCTGCTTCATTATTTCCAGACATTCCAATAGCTCTAAATGTTTGGCCACATATTATTAGAGATGAGAATTAACAGCCTGAGTAAAATAAATATAAAATGAATGCCAAAATGACAAAGCTTCATTAGTTGCATCACTTCACAAATCCTCTCCTGTGACTTTATGGTATAGCAAACTGTCTATCGTAAACCTGCACTTAAGAGTACTTTGAATTTAATAATAGATCTACAATACATACTATTTTGTCTACTGTATAGTGCAATTTAGGATGTAGACATTGGCTAATGATTTTATTCATAGACAACTAGACCTTGAAATTAAGAATTCAGACTTTTTGTTTACAATTGCGACTAAAAGAAAAAAAACCTGATAAACTGATAGTGAAAGCTTTACATTGATTCATTTTTTATTCATGTTTTTAAATTTATGGTTTTTTTTGTTTTGTTTTTTAAAAGTTATGTTACTAAAAATATGGCACATTCACTCTCTTATTCCTTAGTTCATTAGGGGTCGCCACAGCAGAATAAACCACCAAATTACTCTGGCAATTGTTTGTGAATGCCCTTACCGACACATACTCATACATTATAGCCAATTTAGTTAATCTAATTCACCTATACTGCATGTCTTTGGACTCACGCGGAAACGGGGAGAACATGCAAACTCCCCACAAAACGGAATTCCTGATCCTGAATTCCTGGACTTGAACCAGCAACCTTCTGGCTGTGAGGCAACTGTGCTAACTACTTATTCACCGTGCCGCCTCATGGCACAAATTGTTCCCTAAATCAAAATGGAATGATAAACTATAAACTCTGACTGTAATGCAAATTTAGAAAAAACATCTACCATATGAATTCGAATTCAAACAGGCTGGAAAGTAATTACACAGCACAGTCAAAACTTCTTAAAAGAACCACTTATTTCTTGGTGTGAAGAATATTCTAATCATGAAAAATGCTTTTGGAACTAAATGATTCCATGAATGTTAAAAGTTCCTTCTGGAACCATTGATGTGAATAAAGAGCCTTTATTTTTAAGAGAGTAGGCAGAGTTCCCACATACTGTATACATTTAGCTGTACCTATTCACTACATAGTATCCAGTTACAATAGCCACTTTTTCCCTCCATTTGGTAACTGGCCATTAATGTGGAGTCATTCCACTAAAGGCCATTTGGGTTAATGATGCTGTCATTGGGCCCCATGTAAAAGTCTTTCACCCTGTGGCGGGACTGGACCCTCTTTGATGATCGTAATCTGTAATCCATAAAAAAGACTATTACCATTCCCACAATTTCCACTGCTTTCCCCCTCCATTTGCTTCCCTGCTGATCACAATGGCCGTTACATTCCCAAACAGAACGGCGCAGGTGGTTACCTCCGCTAATTGAGAGGTCCTGTAGAATCTGCTTGAGGGAGGACAGCACTAAACAAAGCTAACCTACTTGATGAGAGACCACCTCTGACCCAACCTCTATAAAATAGGCCATAAATCGTGTTAGTGAATGACTCTACAGACACGCAGTCATGGCTTCGACATTTGGGTGAGCAAACAACAATACGAGTCTTAAAACCTGGGCTATTGAGTTAATAGCCTTAAACATTCACAAGCTGATATGATCTGCAGTCCTCTTCCCAACATGGCATAAACACACCAGATTTGAGTCTTAAAATAAACATGCAAACAAAACAAAGCCAAAAGGGTAAGAGGAATTATTCGCTTACTATCAGCATTTTTTGTTCCATAAGCTTTTAGGCTGTCGCTAATCTCTATCTGAACCTATTAAAGTAATTAGCAAAGCAGCAGGAGAGTTGTCCATTTTGATAACTCTCAAAGGAAAAGGGTAATTATCAGGGTTTGAGCGTTTTTGCCGGAGGAGAGACAGAGAGACGGATCCTCTCATGACAGCCAAAAAGTGTTGCAAGACAAAGCGCGTATGATTTCCCACTGACCTGCCAGACGAACCCACACACACAAACGGGAGGTTTTTCAGTCGCCTCTATACACACTGGGATGCATGTGGCGTACCTTTGTGTGTGGGGTGTCTGTTGGCACAATCTACGTAGCTTGATTGGGGTGCCTTTTTTCCAAAAGCGGGCACATCGCCTGATGTTGACAAAGCAGGGTATCTCCTGCTGTCTGCTTGTTTCGTGTGCAACGAGTGGAAAGAATCAATTATCCCAGCGCACAGCTCGCCATTTTAATATCTGACTCCTAATTAGATTGCAGGAGGAGATCCCTGGTGTAAATAGATCAGGAGTTTTTTATATATATAAACCACCCTTCCAAAGCTTGGGGACAGCAAGACTTCTTTTTAAAAAGGAATAAAAACTGCATAAGTTAATCAAATGTGACAGTAAAGTCTTTTATATTCAAATAAATGATGTTCTTTTAAAGTTTTTATTGGAGCAAAAAATACTAAACAACAAAATAGATTTTTACAAAATAATAAAAGAAACACAACTGTATTTTATTATCAAACATATACTGTAAATCGTTATTTTATAATATTAAATAATATTAAATATCACTGTCTTTATAGTGATTTATGTATTTATTTTTATTTTGCTTAAAAATTGATTTGTAACTTTTATATATCTATTTTTAACAGCTCCAAATTCATCATTCGTTTTAAAGTTTCAGATTTTACGATTAAATTTTTTTGTCATGTCAAACTATATATATAATTTTTATAATTCTACTACAATGAGTTGTTGCAAGAAACCCCCATTAAAACTGTTTATCAGCCAGTGCTTGTGTTCATTACATAAACTGCCAGTTTTGATGGGAAGAAACTTAGAAAGACCTAAGTATTTTATGCAATAATATGCCAGATTGAAAATCTTCAAGGGCTTGTGGAAAGAAGGACATGTTAAAAATCATAAAAATATGTATCTCAACACTTCCACTGCATCTTTGAAGAGTTCTTTCCCTTTCTTCCAGGTGGCAGTAGCTATTTTATCTTGCTGAGCTGAAGGCAAATTCAAAAAAGAGCCTGAAAAGGAAATGAGAGGTAAAGTACACAGGCTTTCTTTTGAAGTACACGATCACACCTCAAACAGAATAGCTGAATATAGCCTTTTCCTTTCGCAACATTCGAGCAAAAACCCTTCTAGTACACAAACAGTAATCCAAGCCTCTGAATCTGCTGACGGACAGCTTTATGGCTTCCTACAATTCATTAACACTGTGCTAAATCTCCAGAGTGTGATCCATCAATGCAGCGCTCCACCTAAAGATCAACGCCACGAACGCTGATGTAATTATGTACAGAACAGAAAAGCCATTAGCCTTCAGTTTGGTCTTGATTATGTCCAAAGGGCAGGTCCCTCATGAAAACTGCATTATTACACGCACACACTCGTGAAGACATGAGATCACAGCATCCGGAGCTACTGATCTTCCCCCGTCTCCCACTGCCTAGGTGGCTATTAGTAACTCTGGCAGCAATTTAATATAAATGAGGACTCGAAATAATATGACGGGCAGAGATGCTCCTGAACGTGGGTTCTTATGAGGGCTGCGCATCATTACTCAGAGCACAGCTAACTGTGTAATGGTCTGTTTGCTTGACTCACTGCAGGATACATGGCAAGATAAAAACTAATAGGCATCGTTCTATTTCTGTTCTGGGGCTGTGCAGAAACTAGGCAACAATTCAGTCCCAAATCAGGCTTAAACCCAAGAGCTGCCACCCACAACCAATTACAGAGAAAGTAACACTAAGGAGGCAAGCATAAGGGAGGATGTAGCACTAAATAGTATGCACTTTCTCATGCAAACCTTTACTAGACTATATGGACTGTTTTCTGTTATACTTTAGACTACAGTTGATTAGCTGACAGTGTTTTTATCATTCTTGGGTGAAAAAACATTTTCTGGATTTCAACTTCCTCTCTTTATAGCTGTGCTAGGGAGTTGTAAAGCCTATATATTTATCATTATTGCTAAAAAAAAACTTGGATGGGCTTCAACTCAAACATGACGACGCATTCTGTATAAGAATAAGGCCTTGTGTCAAATTTATGTTCTCAAACCACTGGCCTCATGATTGAACTTTGATAAACTTGAGAGTACTAACATCTGTGTCTGGGAAAGACTATTACTTAAAAAAGATGCATAGCCATGGCAGTTGTTATCCATCATTGTCAGTCATTATGGCTCATTTCACGTAAACGCTTTAAATCTTTTTCCACAGGCGCCATTTACCATGATTCACACCTCACAGCTGACACTCACAGTCATCACTCCAAGCACCTGCTATGATGACATCATGAGAAATCCAACAGCTGAACAGAAACAATAAAATAACAATTAAAAAAATTATATTTTATAGGAAAACATTTTATGTGTGTGTGTATGAAAAAAATATGTGTGTTCTTTGCTTTGGTAAAACTGTACATGCACAAAAAAAAAACTGAAAAAAAGAAATACATTATTTTTTAACTTATTCAACTGCATGCAGATTTAACTTTGTTTACAAACCCAAACCAAACTGTTAGCAGTAATACAAAAATGCGAGGTAAATTCTGTAATTAGCTGTCAAAACCCCTAAAACGTTGCTTAATGCTGACAAATAAACATGATTTTCTAGGTCCATGTAACATTGAGAAGGAGTAAACATACAATAATACCAACACAAAAATAAATGAGAACTGGTGAAGTTACACTTTAAAAAAGTGCTTATCCCATTTCATAAAAATAAATTGCATTTTTGTACAGCAGTGAAACACAAATATTAGTATCTACAGTATATTAAAGAAGTATTCTACACTGGTAGAAAATCAGGGGGAAAATAACTAAAACAAGGTATCTCTTTAATGCATAATTGTCAGAAAAGTGCACATCAGCCAACTCATTATTTCTGATTTACAAGAAATATGTAGCCTATTTAATGAGTGTTTTATCAGAGCCCTCAGATCAGTTGCAGACTGGCCCTCAGGCCATGTTTGTTTGATTCTGTCTGGTCCAAATCTCTCTCAGTCGACTCCAGAATCCACTTATTCACCCAATTAAAATCTCAAGTAGTTCAGTCCCTAGTTAGTGCAGTGCCCCCTGGATTTTTTAAGGGTTCCTGTACCACTAATTTCTATAAGACTTAACAATATTTATTAAAATCTTAAATCTGATATTTCACAGTGTACATAATGTTTGGTTTAATATATTCATTCATTCATTTTCATTTCGGCTTAGTCCCTTTATTAATCTGGGGTCGCCACAGCGGAATGAACCACCTGGTTTAATATAGAACATCAATAATTTAATTATTGATAAACAATTAAAAATACTATTTCATGGCCTAGCTCGGAATTAAATCACAGTTAAATTAAAAAGTTATAGTATAATATAGTTATAGAAAAATATAGTTGATTTGTAATACTTTAATTAATATTGTTAATTTATTGCAAACATAAAGAAATTAAAAAGGCAGAAATACACAATATTTAATGCAAATTGAAACAATAAATAAAGATAAAGTGTTCATATATGCTCTAGCTGAAATAAGACTAACTGCATACAACAAAAGCAAAGGCTGAAGTGTGATTTGATTCTACCAGAGAAGAAACTAAAGTACTAAAAAGAGACCGATAAACCTGCCATCCAAACTAATGGTCCACAGTCAAACATTTAAGTTAAGTTTCAGGCCACATAAACTCTGGCGCATGTAAAAGTAGCCAGCTAATCTGCTTTCTTTAGTGAGTAGGGAAAATCCAATTTCAGAAATCTATAATTCCATAAAAGTTAATAAGCAACCACAAAGCCTGCTGAGCTCCTGAGGGAGCAAGAGATAGATACGGTGAGCGAGAGAAAGCCAGAGAGAGTAATGGGGTATATGTGAGCAGAAGTCTGAGCGAGACCCTATAAAACTCAGTTGGGAGAACCCTGAGGGTCCGTGATTGAGGAGAACGGCAAGGATAACACACAGAAATTACTTTTGAAAATGAGCTAAAGATGCATCTTTACATTGTATTGTATATGAAAAATGTTTTAAACGCTGTTTTCAATGAATATTGATAACATTACTTTGCATATTCTGACTGTCTGTTTGCCCATTAGCGCTTTAGATCACTTTAAGGTTAATGTCATTTCCTTTGGTGTGCAATTCTTCATTAGGCCCAATGACTGTCACAGTTGTCTTCCAGGGTATGTAATCATACCTCTGCAGCTCATCCCAAATGCTGAAGCCCCCCTATTGAACTTTCACAAGTACTTACACATATGTTCCCTACACTGCTTCCCTGTTCCAGCTAAAATCAGGTTCTAAAAATAAACAACGATCAAGCATTTGTGAATTCATTCAATGCCTCTTTAAAAAATAGATTGTCTTTATTAGCCAGGGAGTTCTACTATGGCTTCAGATGATCATAATTGGTGATTCAAAACAAACTTTCAACTTCCATAAAAAGATGATGGCATGGGAAATTGAAATGACCTGGATTATTGACTGGATTTTGTGTTATTTATGATATCACATCAGTAAAAACATTTGCATATGACTGACAGATTTTTGCCCACATCTGATACAGATCGATACACAAAAATCAGCAAGAGATTTTCTGATTTGAGCCGTTTTAAAATGTGGTTTTAAATCAGATACATATCCGATATCTGGACATCTGACCTACATCTAAACACGCATATCCAATTGTCTGGGTCAATTAAGTTGAATGTCATAATTTCACACCTGTTTAAAGCAGGAGTTGCATGTGGCACCATGATAAATATACAGTATGTTGCAATAGGTGGAATAGGAATATTAGATGTTGCAATAGGTGGAAGTCAGTGGAGCCATGAGGAGGTGTCACATTTAATTAGTTAATGGGGAGATGCATCAACCCAGGCCAAACTGCATGGTTCATACAGAATTTGGGCTGTATATGAAGCATCAGCATTGCATGAAAAGAGAATCTGGGTGTGCATCAGAAAAACTGGGCGTGTTGCATTTCTTGTCAGATTTTGTGCTAAAAAATACAGACCATGAAATTTTGTTTTAAGAAGTTTCAGAAATTGAAATAAAGCTAAATCTCATACAGCTCATTTGAATCAGTATTTTTTATCACTGACAGCTTAGTCAACAGATCCAAAATTAATTAAGAAAAGTTAAATATATATATATGGCGGTTCATTCCGCTGTGGCAACCCCAGATTAATAAAGGGACTAAGCAGAAAAGAAAATGAATGA
>CAIGQW010054176.1:558927-584635 GCA_903798125.1 Danio choprae | reverse complement strand
CCCATTTAAATGAAAAAGAACAAGGTTGAAACCTAAACTTCTACATCCATATCCAATATACAGTACTTCATCTGAGCATCAGATGGCCACTTATTGTTGTGACAGATGTTAATGTTATATGAGACGAGAGATGGATTTTGGTATTGAATGTTTAGGCCTGATGAAGAGAGAGAGATGTGGTTTTATAGAGGAAGCAGCCGGAGTGATGACTGGTGAGGGACCGCTATTATGATAATTATACTATTATATATTGACAACAAAGCTTACAGCAGTGTCATACTTTCATTCGGATTCAGATCTGATTATTAAAGAATAAAAAAATGTAATCTTAAATGAAATTCCAAGAAGAAAACTGTCCTGTGATTACAAATTCTGATTGTGATCTAAGATTGATGCTCTCGGTGTTCTTGGCTGGATGTAATTACAGATCTCCGCTGGACACCTGCCGTATCTTGGCACAGCTCTGTAATAATGCATTCACATCACTCTCTGCCTCACAGGGCACCGCCAGAGGTGCTGTACTCCAAATCACTCATCAAAGACTTCCAGTCAGCATTAACATTTAAGATGGTGGGCACCGGGCTCAAATTATACTTTAGATTCATATCAGGCCTTGTTTTGCTCTCAGCGGCTCATGAAAATGAGATCCTGTGTCTCACATAGATGTGCTGTGGGCTGGTTAGAAATTGTCACTCCAATGTTTTGGGGTGTGGTAGAAGGATCTTGTGAAAGATGCAGAGACAAATGAGGACAAACAAGAAATAATATTTTAAACATTCCAAATAATATAAGTTAGTAGACATACACTCAAAAAAATGTGTTTGCAGTTTGTTCAAACTCCTTACTTAAAATGAGCTGAAACAATACAATTCTTGAGGTTTTTCAGGGACAACTTAATTGTTTTAAGTTCAATCCACTTAAACTAATAAGTGAACTTAATTCCTCCATGTTCCCCCAACACAAATCAATTGTGTGGAACCCAGCATTTTTTACAGTGTAGGCTAAAAAATAAGCAGCCCCAACCTTAAAAAATCCATTATTTTTTAGTATGAAAAACATCATAAAAGCCTAAAGAACTTCCAATCCAAAGAACCATTTAAAGAAATGTTCTATGGATGTTAAAGTCTTTAAATGTAATAACCGATGATTTGTCAGAGTGGAATCACAATTTTGTTGCCTGTTTATTTAAAAAAAGAAATTTAATTTTGTACTTATTGATTTAATGAGCACATCTAATTACTGAGCACAACATTGAACACAGTTCTTAGTCACAGATTGCATTATCAAACCTTTTCAAAAAGAAAACTGACTCAAAAATTGACTCAACTTTTTAGCTATGTGATTTAACTTTGAGAATGGTCAATGGATTCTGACTGTATGACTATGTACATTTATGACAAGTGTGTTAATTACAATCTCAACCTCTGCTAACACATTCAAATGTTGTGACAAAAACTTAATATATTCAAGAGTTCACACTTAGCTGATGATTGGCTATAAAGCTTGTTTGGCATGCTGTCCCGGGAGAGATCCCTGAGCTCATAGATCCTCGAGCCCGGGGCTTCCTCCCGTTTGCAAGGTGAGAGGGGAGTTTGAGCTCAGTTAGATCTCGAGAACTCCCCTGCTGTAGTAGCTAATGAACAGATAGTGATTGCTCTTTAGAAAACTACTTACTAGAAGCATGTCTATGATGCCGAGTTGGATTAGTCAATTAACTTAAGTTGCATGTTTTTGGACGGTGCGAGGAAACCGGGGAACCCGGTGGAAACCCACGTGAGCACGGGGAGAATGTGTAAACTCCACACAGAAATGTCGGCTGCCTTGGTAAGGACTAGAACCAGTGACGTTCTTGCTGTGAGACAACAGTGCTAACCACTGGGCCACCGTGCCACCCGTCTAGGAAAGGAGGAGTAGGGGTGGAAGGGGGGATTCTTCAAAACGAAGACGGCTGTGATATGGAACTTAGGGTATTTATAGTGGCTTAGGAATCATCTGATTGGGGAATCATAAATTGGATAATGCGGGACCAGCCGCAGCAATCATAAGTACGTGATCCTCTCAAAATTTGTTTATAAATAAACTTCACTTTTATGACTAGGATAATACAAAACCTACTTTTATAGCTTTTCATAAAAAGTTTTTTTTTTAAATCATGGTTAGATACAGGATTTCAGTTAGTGATGAACCTTCATAGTTAGTAGATTTAACTTTTAAATGTAGTTCTCAACTCCAAGTTTAATCAACTTATGTCAATATATGACTAGCATACCAACATATGGAATTATGTAACATATGGTTAGCTGAAAAGGTTTGGTTAGGAGTGAGGCTTCATGGTTAGGTGTATTCTCTTTTTTTGAAAATAGGATTATTTTACAACTCCCAAAGGAACTTTGCTTCCATTTCATGGTTACAGCAGTTGCAATGATATTACGCAGTATCCTGAAAACAGTCCTCAGTAACGTTCTACATGACTGGCATACACTCTCTGTGCAAGCAGGTGGACATGGTTATTTTGATGGAAGTTAGCCGATTTTCAGGCGCTGTATTATTTCATTGCACCTGCTGCAGTTATGGTACGGCAGCAAAGTTTTTTGATCATTACGCCAGAATAAGAGTTCCTATACTGGAATAGAAAATAGCAACTTTTCATTTTCCATTGGTCCTACTTCACATGGAACTACAGAATAGTCAAGCTTTAAATAGGAAAATTATCAAAACTCTTTGGTGATTTATAAGTGAGATGCTAATGGACTATCTATGCTAAGCTAAGCTAAAAAAAGTGCTCCCACCATTCCCTAATTCCATAAAAGGAGGGTGTTCCTTTAAGTTTGAAATGACAATTTCGTCATTCTGATCAAATTATTATCATCTGAACTTCTGTATCCCATAAATCTGTTATGTGATATTTTGCTCTAAAACTAACAAAACACCAGCTTTTATTGTTACAAGGCATCCAAAAATAGGGGTTTTCTAGCTTGTAAAGTATATTAAATCAAGACAGGATAGAACCCTGTTGAGGCACGGAAGTACACATGCAAATGAACCCTAAATAGCTCCCACTTAGGAATTAGAAATTGAGATCAAATTCCCCATTTTGTGCTGTCAGACAGAGGTCCCAAATGAGCATTTCACTCAGCTCTAAAGTTACTGCTGAACTACTTTAAGAAATCTTTGAAGAAAGAAAGAGCATACACTGAAAGTCTTTGTGTGTGTATGTGTTCAATGAGGTCCAAAATCTGAGAGTACCGAAATATGAGGCTCTGTTTACTGGTACTTACTTAATTGGTAAGATGCATTTTTGTTACTTATCTTATAATAAGTAAAGTATTCAGTTTACAGTT
Organism: Danio choprae; assembly: GCA_903798125.1. Lineage (NCBI taxonomy): Eukaryota > Metazoa > Chordata > Actinopteri > Cypriniformes > Danionidae > Danio > Danio choprae. Next base: position 581,294 of record CAIGQW010054176.1, on the reverse strand, counting down.
GTAAACAGGGTATGGAATGTAGTTGAAATGCAATCAACAGAATTGCTTTCATAGAGTAGAAGTGAAAAAGTCACAAATAAATCCCCTACTCTATGCCTACTCACTAAAAGGGGCAGTTCACCACAAAATAAAAATTCTGTCATCATTTACTCGCCCTTCACTTGTTTAACCCCTATTTGACTTTCTTTCTTTCAAAGTTACTTTAAAAAAATGTTGAAACATGTAACCATTCAATAGTATTTGTTATCATACTATGGAAGTCAATGGTTACAAGTTTTCAGCTTTCTTTAAAATGCCTTCTTTTGTGCTCTCAAGGGGAAAATCAAAATTCATAAAGGTTTAAAACCATACTGTAAAAAAATGCAGGGTTCCACACAATTTCTTCATGTCCACCCACAGATTGATTAAATTAACTTAATTGTTTTAACAAATTTAAGTGGATTGAGCATAAAACAATTAAGTTGTTTCAAAAAACTCAAGCATTGTTTCAACTCGTTTTAAAGAAGTAGTTTGAACATGAGTAAATATGAAAGATGAGTAAATAATGAGTACATTTTCATTTTTGGGTGAACTATCCCTTTAACACATGATCATTTTAGGACTTGTTGTGAGAAAGCACCAAAACAAGATATTCATACTTGGTTGTGTTGTACCAAAACATAGTATTTACATATTTTCCTGCTGTTTCTCATGTGTAAGCTGCATAACATGGATTTGTTCACTTTCAACAGTATTCTAGTACTGCACTGAATGCTCCCGAAAAAGTGATAAAGAGCATGATGAAATAATATGGGTCTTGACGAAATCCAAGGTGTCACACAAGAAATGCATTAGAAAACGTTAATACCAAGGCCTGAGATTTGAAACCTATATGTACATTATTATGTATCCAAACAAGAATAATTCATTTTCTAGGTCACTAATCATAGAAGGGGTGAGGGTGGGGGGTGGAATCGTGACACTGACAATGAGAGCTCGTTTATAAATCTCCAATGCATTAAGTGTCATAGCACCACTGGTCCACGGCTCTGGTTCAGACAGCAGAAGAGGAAAAGGAGGCCAGTTGTTATGGGGCCAAGCAGAGACAGAGTGCACATTAAATAATGAATGACTAAGGCACAGATCTCTCAACCCTCATCACCTTTGTCATTACCTCATAGCCTCACGCAAGAACACGCTCAGTCATGCATATTTTACCCAGCAAATACTGAGCACTCAAAACATCACAAGCTTCCAGAGACCTCCTTGACCCAGAGAGCGGTTCTTCACTATCAAAAATGCAGCTTGAGTCATGTAGCATTTTACAGAGGTGACGACAGACTCTTGTTGAAGTGCTTAAAAGGGCCAAAATAACCCACAAACCAACACAGACGGAAGAAGTTCAGTCAGATAAGGGATATGCGTTGAATATGCGTTTGGCATCTCGCAATGCCAAATTCTGCATATGGGTATAAAATAAAATTATGCTTTTAAATGCAGTACAGTATATAACCATAGATGCACTAGCTTGGCATCACAACAAATACCTTTCTAAATCTGATGATTATTTGTACTTTATGACTTTGATTTCAAGAGCATTCCACAAGAATTTAAGAAAGATTTAAATAATTTCAGTCATACAATAAATTGAGGATATTGCAACGCAACATTGTGTATACTGCAGTCTAGAAAGCATATAAAATTGCTTGGCTAACCCTACAATTTCTAACCCTAATAGCAATAATTTGGGCTTTATATAAAACAGATTTACTTAAAAGGACAAATGTACAAAATCTACATTAAAGTGTATAAAAATAAAATCCACTTTTATATATATAGGCATAGATATAGTACTGGCTTGGTGTCCCAGGAGACAGCTTTCTGAATCTCTCAATTGCAATGGTTTGGGCTTTAAAGACATTAAGGAAAACAGCATTTCACAAGTGTTTCAAATTTCAATTTCTACAATAAACTGATGTTCATGCAGTGCAGAGCTGTGTATATTACAATCTAGAGAGTGCATATAAATAAAACCCCGCTTTTATATATACATACATATATATACACTAGCTTGGCATCACACCACACAACTTTCTAAATCTCTCAATGACAATGAGAAAAAAATATTTTTTGAGCATTTCATCTAACAAAAAATGAGCAGTTAAAGTCAATTCAGAAAACCATTAAATGAATGTTCATGCAATACACAGACACTTCTGGAGGATGTTTAACAATGGACGAATATACCTGTGCATCGCAGTCTTGCAGAGGTGATATTATCAAGCAGTAATTAAAGACAAAAACAAGTACCTCACTGATGCCCACCTCTGAATCCTTCCTGAGGAACAGCAAAACTACAGAAGCCTTCAAACTCTGGCATACAAAGATCCGTCACCTGTTCGGTCCTCGACAGACCACCTCTGACTTGACTCCCCCTCCGCCAGCCGTACAAGTGGGCTCTCTCATAGCCGGTCCCTTGATATAGACACACGGAGAGGTGAAAGGAAGGAGGCGTGGTTCTATAGCAAATAAATAAAAGAGGGCGGGAGGGAAAGAAGTCCCTCCATCTACAATTCAATATCGTCCACTCCCCTCTCTTGTTGTCTCTTTTTCCCTCTCTCACAGTTACTCTTCCCCTCATGCATATTAACACGTTGCCTTATTCTCCCACACACATGGGGGAAACTCTATCACTCTCTCTATCTCTCTTTTGCTCGCCTTGAACTCTGTTTTTTCCACTGTTTCTGGGCTCTGTGAGCTGGTATTCATCCGGCAGCAGTGTGACTGAATCAGGGCAGCTCTGGCCATCTGTTGGAGCCTCAGAGTTTCACCTATTCACTTGGGTTCTAAAGCTGCGGGTCTGGCAGCGCCCAGAGAAAAGAAGGGGTGGGGATAAGGGATCAATCTTGGAGCAGGAGGGCAGGGGGACTGGATTGCCGGGTACAGAGACAGTATTTATTGGGCTGGCAACTATCAGAAGCTCTGGAGAGCAGAGGGCTGTTAACAGGGGCACGGGCAAACTGCAAAGTTAATTGCTCCAAGAAACAATCGACCGAAATAAGAACAAAATACTGAAAAAAGTGCAGGATGCAATCAGATGCATACAAATGAACTTTGGATACATAAATAAATACAAATAAACATAATAAATGTATTCAAAATAGATAAATATTACGATTAATTAAACACTAATCAAGAATAAAAATCTGATAAACAAGTGATGAACAGAAGTTAAAAGAAGCAGAAAAGTTCATTCATAGACAATGTTGTTGTTTTATTTAAGTGCTTATAAAAGAGATGTGGCCGCAGGAGAAGTAATAATTAAATATGAGCTTAAAAATGCACAAAGGTTTATATATGGAAATGTCTTACAGCGTGCACAGAAGAGGTCTGGCTTCACTACACAAAGTGTGGCTTAAATTAAAGGGATGTGGCTTTAACAATTAAATATCAAGTTAAAAAGAAGAAAGGTTTAGTTGATTTATATTAAAGTTGTTTTGAGTGCTCACAAAAAGAGGTGCGACTTCAGGACAAGATGTGTGTAGTATGCAGATAAAAAGCAAAAAAAAGTTTATTTATAGAAAATGTTGTGTTTCACAAAGACTTATCAGCATTTATACAGCGAAGTACCACAAAAGCAAATCAGGAGGATGTCTGAGAGCTTTCTAAAGAATTGCTCTTGTGGTGCTTAAAAGATGTGACTTCAAGTTGAAAACACCAGTTTTAATGAAGTTGAATAATAATGAAGTTAATTCGTCTATGCAGTGCTGCTTCAAGCTGAACTCACTCTACACAGTAGAGGCGTGGCTTCAGCAGAAGAGGTGTGGCTTGAATAATTATGCAATTAAAAAACGATGGTCTGTGCAGCATCGGAATCAGAAGGGGTGTGTTTTTAGGAGAAAATGTGTGGTTTTAGGAGAAGATGTGTGGCTTCAACTGAAGAGGAGTGGCTGCAACAAAAAAGAGGTGTGGCTTCAGAACACCATAGCAACCCATTGCAGACCCAAAGCAAGCATCTTCAGACAAACAAAATATAAAGTCTCTTTGTTACAATCTCCATTTGTAATTCCCAAGGACACTTTGTTTTGAAGACAACAACTAATCAGGCTGTTCATCAAAGGATAAATAACCCACCAATAGAAAGTACACACTTGCTCACCCATGCGGCTCAGGCATCTCAGTGATAATGTCACCCACGTGAATATTGGTTCACTGGCAGCTGCCATTTCTCACAATAAAAGTGTCAGTGCCACGTACCCTACTCCCCCAGGAGCCTCGCACCCAAATCAGTCACTGTCTTTGGGACGCTCTCATGATGGATGCCTCTGTTTATTTGCGTTCGCAGGTTATTTATTTACACAGAGGCACAAACGATCAGAGGACGAGGACATCTAATCACTCATCCACCCCCTTCCACACATACTGTATATCTCGGCAGCTGCAGGCGGCATCTCTAATGAAAATGAAACTATTGCAGTCAAACTGTGAAAGTTTTCTGTCTATTTTGTGGGGAAATTTACATCGGACTGGCTAAATGACCCTTGATTCATATGATAACAAAAGCATAAAAAGCAGAATAAAAGCAAGTAATGTCACATCTTTAAAGTTGCAAATATTCATTCATTCATTCATTTTCCTTCGGCCTACTCTCTGATTTATCAGGGGTCGCCACAGTGGAATGAACCGCCAACTACTCTGGCATATGTTTTATGCATCGGATGGCCTTCCAGCCACAACCTAGCGTTGGGAAAAGTTGCAAATAACTTTTATTAAAATATCAATATATGGGTGAAATAGTATTCGTCATTCAGTATAACGGCTATATTTCAATAGAAATTAAACAAATATGAGATGTACTACTAAATTATTTAACGGAATAAGAGGCCAAATTAAATTAATTTATTGTATTTTAAATTATTGAAATCATTTGGCTGACAGATGTGTTAAATCTTATTTGATTGGGGAAAAAGAAAGAACATATATTAGTATTTTGGGACTGAACCGTGATTCTTAAAGGGACAATTCACCCAAAATGTACTGACCCTTCACTTGTTCCAAGCATTTGTTTTTCCTGTTAAACACATGATAAGATATTTTGAAGAATGTTGGAAACCTATAACTATTGACTCCAATAGGATTTGTTTTTCCAAATATGGATGTCAATACTTACAGGTTTTCAACATTCTTCAAAATATCTTCTTTTGTGTTCAACAGAAGAAAAAACTGTAACTGGCTTAAACAAGTCAAGGGCTTGAACAAGTCAAGGGTGAGTAAAAGACGGCATATTTGTCATTTGTGGATAAACTATTCTTCATTCATTCATTCATTTTCTTTTTGGCTTAGTCCCTTTATTAATCAGGGGTCGCCACAGCGGAACAAACCACCAACTTATCCAGCATATGTTTTACGTAGCGCATGCCCTTCCAGCTACAACCCATCACTGGGAAACACCCATACACTCTCATTCACACACATACACTACAGACAATTTAGTTTGCACAATTCACCTATAGCGCATGTCTTTGGACTGTGGGGGAAACTGGAGCACCCGGAGGAAACCCACGGGAACATGAAGAGAACATGCAGACTCCACTCAGAAATGCCAACTGACCCAGCCGAGGCTCAAACCAGCGATCTTCTTGCTGTGAGGCAACAGCGCTACCCACTGTGTCGGCTAAACTATTCTTTTAAATTTAATCTGTTAATACACCATCAAATGATTCTTGTTCTAAATATGCCATGATTGGTTTGATATATAAACTGTCACACTTAATTTTAATACATGATTTCTGTAAATCATGTTAAAATGTGTGATGGTCATTAATATTGCTCTGACAAAAAAAAAATTATAAATTAAACCTTCATTACTCTCAGTTACCCTCATAACATATAGTGAGTGCTCATTACGCCTACATTTAATAATTATTTACTATTAAAAAACAGCTTTATATTGGTTTTAATTTGATTTAAATCTATCCAAATGCAAGTGCTTTTAATCTTCAAATAGCTAAAAATGTCCCACTGGTGATAATCTGAAATCACAATCCCTAATCGTCAGTTTTGATCACAAAAGCATTAAACGAAGAAAGCCAGTCAGTGAGATGAGCAGCTGGAACAGACCTTGAGACAGACATGTTGGACTAAAGAGGAGATGACATGTGCAGACACACACGCTCATCAATGAATGGAAAGGCATGATTTATTAATGTATGTTCTCCCAGGAGGAATGAAATGTCTGGATTCGGATCCTGAGAGATTTCGGCCAGTCTCTGCATTGAGAAGGGAGAGGTAAACAGGTGTCACTGATCTCATTCCTCCTGAGGACATATTTTGTTGTAATATTCTACATAACGGTAATCAATAATAAGATTCACACAGAAATATGAAGCCTTTACTGAGCTGGTTTGGAAAAGATGTTTGTGGTTGAAAACATACACTTGAAGACAAAGGTTTGGACACATCTGACTACACATCTGATTTTTGATCTTAAAGGGATCGTTGCGATCACTGATCGCAAAAAAAAAGAAAATTTACTTACTATTTACAAACCTTTATGTATTTCTTTGTTCTGCTGAAAAGATATTTTGAAGAAAGCTAAAAACTAATAGCATCCATATTAGGAAAAACAATGGAAGTCGATAGTTAATGGTTTCCAACATTCTTTAAAATAACTTATTTTATGATTTTAACCGAATAAATAAAGTTAAACAAATTTGGAATAAGTGAAGGGTGAGTAAATGATGACAGAATATTGTTTTGGGTGAACTATCCCTTTAAGGCTTATGTTAGACACTTAAAAGATTAAAATGTAAACATATTTTATAAATATGATATCAAATATGATATAAGTATTTACATGTTGTTATATGGTTGAAGGGGTGACACGGTGGCGCAGTGAGTAGCACAATTGCCTCACAGCAAGAAGGTCGCTGGTTCGAGCCTCGGCTGGGTCAGTTGGCGTTTCTGTGTGGAGTTTGCATGTTCTCCCCGTGTTGGCGTGGGTTTCCTCCGGGTGCTCCAGTTTCCCCCACAAGTTCAAAAACATGCGCTATAGGTGAATTGGGTAAGCTAAATTGTCCGTAGTGTATGTGTGTGAATGAGTGTGTATGGATGTTTCCCAGTGATGGAAGGGCATTCGCTGTGTAAAACATATGCTGGATAAGTTGGCGGTTCATTCCGCTGTGGCGACCCCAGATTAATAAAGGGACTAAGCCGAAAAGAAAATGAATGAATGAATGAATACATGGTTGAAGCCCATTTAAGGATGAAAAAAACAAAGAGAAAAAAAAGTTAGAATTAAATGATATAAAATTTGAGATATAAATCACAATTAAGAGAAGGAAAAATGTAAACTCAGGTATTGCAAGACAGAAAAACCAGAATTCAGATTTAATATCTAACAACTAACCTTTTCCACTGAATTGCCACTATAATTCTTGCAATTTCGAGTATTGTCTCTTGCAATTTAAACTTTATTTCTTGCATTTCTAAGTTTATAACTTTTGATTCTGACTTCTCGTTTTCCCAGAATTGGCTGATTTGAACCTGTATGAAGTTTGTTGAAATAACATGAAAAACTGTAACAATAAATAATGTATTCAAGCATTTATCTGCTAGTGAATGTACCAAAACAAGAAAATCCTGTACACAAAAGCGACCAAATAAAAACAGCTCCACCTGCATTTTGCACAACCACTGGCCTTAATCTAAAAGGCACGTTTAGTTCCCGTGGGCACGGATGTTTGCTCTGCCAAATAAATAAAGCAGAATAATGTTTACTCTGATTTTCCGAAAAGAGCGCCTATGTTCCATCCTGCTGGGCCATTGTCCTTGGCAAGGACTCGGCATTGAAATAAATGTGTTTCTCTGCACGCAGTGTGTTCCTCACTGATAAAAACGTCTGCTGTCAGCTCGAGTTTGAGAAGGAACGGACTCTGTGCAAATTAGACCAACCCCTCTCCACCTCTGAAAGCAGTTCATTCTCTATGGGCATTTTATTTTGTTGGGGCCTGAATCCCTCCTCCATCACCCCACACTGCCTCTTCAAAACTGCTCCTCTTTTATTCCTGACGGCTCAAAGAGCGTCTCTATCCATCGGTCGATGCCCTTGTGATCACCATGACTACCTTAGGGACGGAGCTGCCGTTACAATGGATCTGAATGGTGGTGTCTTAAATATTGAAGGACAACACTGAGGATTGAGGGGAAGGCGGATTTACTGCTGCTCATGTGTTACTCCTGTGGCCTGAATGTATATAAATGTACAGCCAGTTCTGGAATGGTAATAAACTCTTCCTGTTTTAAAATTAATCTAATCCAGGGTTCAATTCAAGACTAGAAAAGAGGTTTCTGCTATGTTAAAATATCCTAATATAGCCTAAATAAATTTGTTGCCCGTAGCTTGTGATTTACATGTGTTTTCCTTTTGTTTTGCTTTGTTTTGTTTTTAAATTGCATTATGGGACATTGATTTGTGCTCCAACAAAGGATGTTGTAAAGTTTAACAAAGTGACTTTTATTGACAGGTTTAGTTTGACTTGATATACTCAAATCAAAGTATTTTCTTAAAAAGAGCAGAAATCTGGACACTGTGAGGCACTTACAATAGAAGCTAGTGTTGCACGTATATGGTTAAATATATATATATAATCATTTATAATGATAATTAATCATTTAAATGACTGATAACATTTAATAAGGTCAGTGACAATAACATTAAAAAGATTTTAGCGGAGAAAAAAAATCTAACTGTTACATAATTGTCTGATAAAAAAAATGGTTTATACTTTTAAAACTTATAGCATGACAGCAGAGCCAATTCACAGCACACAACAGACGCAGACAGACTGCAAAAAGACACTGATGGAGCTTATTTTCACCAAGCTTGTCAACTGCAGCTCATTAGACTATAGGACCATGGTGTATTTGTCAGCATGGAGTGAATTGGCCCCAAAATTAAAGTAAACATTTTTTTTGGAACAACTATTACATTGTTTAAGAAAAAAAGTCTATGAGCTCAAACACTGAAGTTCTATAAAGTGATTTATTCAGTCAGAAAGTACCTTACTGCTTTTATCAAATATTGCCACACACACACAATACAAATAGTCAAATCAAAAATACATGTAAAGATGATATAAAGATGCTACATTTTGATTAAATATTATTTACAATTCGCAAACCGTGAACTTCCACAAAAACATGCACACATCAATGTTTCTTTTCTGCATGATAAAAGTGTTGCCTCTAATAATTTGAAGCAACATAAAACCAGCACGTCACACGTACTTCTTTAAAGGTTCTGTAAAGAGCTTTTTTAAATCGAAATTTGGCGTAATTTCAACTGCAACAGGAAGACAGGGTGGGACATATAGTAGCTCATATAGTAGTTCCTCCCCTTTAAAAAACAGCCAATAGCGTTTCATACTTTATCACAGTTCTGTCAGTGAAAGTGGTTGAGCTCAAGTTCATCAAATGAAAAGCAAATGAGAAGGAGGTGGGGCATGTCAGATACTAGAGGGTATATGATTGGTCAGAAGATCTGATGAGAAACTGAAGTATGAAGTGATGTCAAAACAATCGTTGATCCATTTAGGCGGAAGTGACAAACTGCAAGCTTTCATTCATTCATTCATTTTCATTTCGGCTTAGTCCCTTTATTAATCTGGGGTCGCCACAGCGGAATGAACCGCCAACTTATCCAGCATATGTTTTACGCAGCGGATGCCCTTCCAGCTGCAACCCATCTCTGGGAAACATCCATACACACCCATTCACACTCATACACTACGGACAATTTAGCTTACCCAATTCACCTGTACCGCATGTCTTTGGACTTGTGGGGGAAACCGGAGCACCCGGAGGAAACCCACGCCAACACAGGGAGAACATGCAAACTCCACACAGAAACGCCAACTGGCGAGGCTCGAACCAGCGACCAGCGACCTTCTTGCTGTGAGGCGAACGTGCTACCCACTGCGCCACTGTGAGGCCACTGCAAGCTTTGGGTTTATATATTCTAAATGACAATTTTGTCACACTAGCTTAAAGATATCATTAAAACAAACATACTGATACTAACATCTAAAAATATTTCACTGGACCTTTAAAGAAACCCAAGACTTGATTTTGATGACATACACAATACATGGAAGAGTTTTGACAGAATGTTGATTGTTTATGTTCCTAATGTTGTGAAAAGATATGCAGACCTGTTGGGTGAAGTGGTCATGGCCGAGCTGACTAAAACACAGCAACTGACCAATCAGCTTCAAGAACTGGAGCTAACTGTTTTGTTAAAAACGATAACCTTCACATTCCTTCTTTGAAAGCCTCTTAAAACTGGTCCCATTAGGTGCCTTATTGTAACCTTGATTTTTGCTTTTTAAAGGAATTTATTTGAGTAAACAACGTCATGCTACAGAGATAAAAAAATATATATATATAAATCCTGAATGTCAGTGTGTCACAGAAGTGAATGCATTGCGCACTGCATAGCAAGACCTCATTAAATGCACAGCGTTCCAGCAAAACAGCTGAGGGTCATTATCACCAACAGTGATAATGTCGACTGTACATCATGCTGTCATGTCTAACGCACTTATTTATTTTTTTCCACTTGCAACTGTTCACACCACAGACTCTGATTATTCACATAAATAGTTAATATGACGTTTATGAACTGTCGCTTATTCCATTCAATTGCCTGCAAGCCTCACATCTGTAAAAATGATCTGTAAATCTCTGCAGCAGAAGTGAAAGACAGAGCAGAAGAGTGATGAAAACGCAGAGAACATTTAAAAGGGAAGAATTATGCCGTTCATTGGTTAAAACTGGACACAGCTATTCAAGGACTTCAACTTTTGCAAAGCATGACTTTTTAAAATTGGTTCTAACTTCTAACTGTATATAAAAAGCACAAATAAAAAAGAAGAGGTTTTTATAGTTCAAATGTAAATCCAGTCTTATTTAACATTTCTAAAACTAAATTAAACCTAATACAAAATTAACCAACAAAATCTTTTAAAAAAAACTTTAATTCAAAACATTAATAAATACTATAATATGTCAATAACACTAAAATATAATGTCATTGAGCCATTATAATAAAACCTTAAAACATGAATTAAAACTTTTGGTCTTTCTTACAAAATCACTTTTATGGACCAAGAAAATTTCTCCCATTGATAATATGCAGGTCAGGAAATAAGAGCTAGTTAGTGTGCATTTGGCGATAAAGAGCAGGGCCTCAAGTGACAAAAACATCCAATTAAAAGTCTCTTTGAAAGTCTTTTAGTTTGCAGCGATGCGCACAGATGGACATATAAGACCTGGATTGTTGCATGAGCATCTATACGTCATTGTATAAGAATTTAACTTAAAATGCCACATGCACTGCCTCTTCCTCATTCAGACACCCCATCTCCAGCAACACAGAAAGTTTTGGAGTCTTTCACCAAACATCTTGAGAGCCCAGCCAGAGCTTGTTCAATGCTCTTGTAAACAATCAAGAATGCTACGCTCCCACAGTGCCTTCAAAAGCCCTGAATTAATAATCACAGCACTTTTTAGGAGCTACGCAGATTAGCAACCAGTCATGTTCGCTGCCTTCCATTATTAATGAGTTGTTTGCACCACAACTTGACCTTTCTTCTGCCGCCACGATCTCCAAACAAACTCGCATGCAAACAGGAAGAAGAAGTGTGAGGTAAAGTGCCAAGGCTTTTTAGAGCAGACATGCTTTTTCTGAATGAGAAGGATTGGAGTGAAAATGAAACTCAGCTGCAGAAGTCAAGCCAAACCACTTGGACTTTTGAATGCTGAGGCAAAAGGTCAAAGAAAATGACTTTCTCATAAAGAGACGTCAACCGGCAAGGCTGAAAAGACACAGAGCGAGACACTGAATGGCATGAAATGCAGCAAAAATCAATGAAAACAGCTGGTTGTTTGTCCGCTTTAGAGGAAAACATTTGTCTGCTAGAATGCTTTTGTCAAGCAACATACAAGAAAAGAGAATAAAAGTACAACAGAGACTAAATGCACTGCATTGCCTCATCAATAAAAATACTCAAATCTATTTCTTCATTCAACAACATAAGTTCCCTATTTATTCTCATTTATAACTAAAACGCTTATAAATTGAACCATAGCTTTACTACAAATAAAACCACACACAAAAAAATGGTTACTGTTGTTAAACCATGGTAATCACAAATCAGCCAGGGTTTTAATACACTTACCATAGTTTATACATAGTATTTGTAGTATAATGCCCACCATTCTAAATTACTTTTCCCTTGCAAACTTTTCCAAATTGTGGTAATATCAATAGACACAAATAGGATATTTGAATAAAATACGCTCCGAAATAGTGACGGTATGTGCTAAAGTTTGGGTAAATGCTGGGTGAGTATCTGAGCAAACTGGGTTCAAATTTCAAGAAATATTACAATGAACATCAAAGTAAAAGCCTCATAAACTACAACCACTTATCTCAAATATATGATCAACAACATTGCAATGAACATCAAATTAAAAGCCTCATAAACTACAACTACTTATCTCAAATAAATGATCAACAACACGCATTTAATTAACGGTGTGAGTCCGTTTCCACGAACGCAGGGTTGCCAGGTGCCAACAAAACAAGTTTACCCCCAAAATACAAACACTGAAAATATGCCTTTCACGCGCATTCGGAAAATACATTTGTTTTACACAGCACGCACTATACATGGTTTATTTTTTTGACAATCACTCTATATTAGTAATCGTAAAGATAATGTTTTTTAAGAAATCATTTTACCTCAAGATTAACAGTTGGCATGGTGTCCTCGTGTGACTGCCGTGTGCTGTCCACTTAAAAGGAAGTTCACCCCAAATTTGTGAAAATTATGTGAAATTAAAAATATTTAAAAAATGTAAAAAACAAACAAACATTAGATTCTAATTAAACTTTAATCGATTAACTTTCTTCTGTAGATTACATACCCGTTTTCTTGCCAGTGCCAATCTGTTACTATGGAAACGGAAGGGGCAGCACGTCTCCCAGTCTCCTCTAGTGCACATAACAAGAGTGTTTACTGTTTTATTTGCCTATAAGTTTTTATCATTGGTAGAATATCAATTCCCAAGAGTAAAATATGCAACAACTATATTTATATGGTTGTGTGAAATAATTAAACCGCGTAATAAAAAAACAACCCGCATCAGGGGTTAAACGTAGCCCAATTCCACAAGAAAACCTGGCAACCCTGCATAAACGCGTGAATTTGATGCTATTTTATTTTTTTAAGCTTGAATTTTAAAAAGCGTTTATGTGTTTCTAAACAATCCAAACAAGCCTGTCCTCGTTTTATACATTTTTCTTCTGTTCCTTTATCGGTCTAATTGATGACATGAGTCGAACGTTTTAACTCGACAATTGCTATAAATCTATGGCACCCTCTAGTGGATACTAACGCCACATTTTAGATAAACCTTTGAAACCAAACCATTAAAGAGGTGATTTTATAATTGACCATATTCAACGTCTTGATGATTTCACACAGAGACTGATACAATTGTAAGAACTAGTTTATTTACTATGTTTCTCAGCCTAATTTGGCTCATTAACCAGACAATTAATTCTGTCCATTCATCAACCTTATTCCCAGATGTTCTCTTATTGAACAAAAAAATCCTAATATTTTACTGTAGAGACATACTTAAAGTAAAATACAGCATAACATCTCAAAATGAGGAAGTTGGACTTCTACAAAATAAATAGCTACTTCAGAAAGTAAACTGAGGAATATACTTTGAGAGGGATGGTTTGGCATGGAGCAGTCAATAAAAATCTCCACTATGTATATACGATCTTGTTAAAGCCCATGAGAATGTTTACAATCTGTTCATAGGCGTGTATTAAACTCTTTTACATACATACACACACACAAAATGGTATTAAATCATTCGCACACATCGCAAACACACACTTTATACAGCCAATTGATTGGGGCTCAACTCAAACAACAAGATATCAACTGTATACCCATTGCATCATCAAACACTTTCAAGTTGTGTCAGCAACAAAATGAGGTCATAGAAAACAAAACGTTGATGAGTCTGATTTCCTTTTTGACTTAGAAAATCGGATGACCCAGAGGCCAATGAGAAAGCTGAGAACGGCAAAAGGCATACTGCAGATAAACGCAATGACAGGAACAATAGTGTTTGGCCTTGGTATTCCCTTTGTCACAGTCATGCTCTGTTGATGAATGAGGTCCTCACTGTAACTTCAGTGTCTCAGATGAGTTCATGGAATATGAAAAGGCCTTGAGTTTTGAAGGACTTCTCATTGGTACTGTCTATAGTCTCCAAATGAAGAACTGGGCATTGGAGCAGGTTCTTCTGCAAACTGTGGGCCTATAGAGAAAGATGATCACTGTTTAGCAATTCAAGTATCTATATTTGTATTTAGGCTCCATGATACTGGACAAAAACTGTGATATGAATATAATTTAACAAATGGATTTAAATAACTCTATTTCAGAAGAACTTCTAATTTCACATTAATAGGGAGTGCATTCGCATAAAATATATTAAACACATTACAAACATAAATTAATACAATAGAACAAAGATATAAATGAAATAAACAGTGCTTTATGATTTTCTGGAGAGTCTAATAGTATTAATGTACAGAAATTAGACAATCAAATGTAAAATAACACTGTACATATATATATATCTCAAAAGTATATCAAAAACTTTCATCAAATTTGTCCTAAAACAACATCCATTCTTGTCTTAGGACAATTTTTTTTAAATTTACTTGAAATCTTACATAGTCACAGACCTTATTTTTATTTTTACTCTCTTAGGGTTAAACTTTACATGTGCATGAACAGTGTTTTCTGGTTAATTATAATCTCAACATTGCAGATACTGTGATGTGACTATTGTGGATTTGAATATTGCGATATCGATGCTGAAACAATACATTGTGCAGTGCCCCAAGTTGTGTTTTACCTTATCCGTCATACTTACCAGTTGGGAATTGCGCTGAAGCAAACCTTGTGAGCAAAATCCCAGCACCTTCTATTAATGCGAGCAGTATTCCTCCCATTGCAGCAGAGCCAACCATGGCCACTGGTCCATCTGTAAAAAGACAGAAGATTAATAGTAAAGAAAAGATTACAAAGGCACCAAAGCAGATCAGGATTTGACTCACTTCTTGCTGCTAAAATGGCTCCGGTCATGGCTCCACTTGTGATTGAGTTCCAAGGGTCTTCTTTTCCCCTAACCTTCACCAACCCACAATCAATCATGGAGAACAGACCACCCCATACAGCAAAGCTTCCTGATGTTCAACAGACAATTGAATGTTGTGTTGTTATTTCAAGAAAAAAACTGTTTATATGGTCATTGTATGGAATTCTGAGCAAGCACCCAACAAGCGTAATGTAGATCATTGGTTTTTAATCTTTTAGATATACCGGACCACCAATTATTATCACCCTTGTCCAAGAGATCTTAAGCATAAAGTTCAAAGTATACTTCATAATTTAATTGAAATTTGTTTGTCTTTTAAAATTTTATGTACAAGTCGCATATGCACATTTACAGGCTGTGCATGTAAAAGCAAACATATTTTAGGCTTAATGGGATTTGAATAGGGTCTAAAATAAAGACCAAATTTAAAATGTGAGATAATTATATTATAGATTTGTCTAAAGAAATTTAAATATATAAGGTTATATTAATGCATGTACTGTATTTACTAATTTATTTTTAATTGATTCAAAACTTTCTATTATTAAATTTAATATAAAAAAACATTTAGTTTTTTTATCCAATGTTCATTTATGTATTTATTTTAAACCTTTTAGATTATTTATTTGAATCTTATTTAATCCTGTTTTTGTGTGAATTAAACTTTTGAAAGAATCTATGCTTTGCTTTTTCTCCAGTCATTTTCACAGATCCCATAAAACTAGACGTCACAGTTTGAAACCCCCGATATCAAATATACAAATTAAAATGATACATGTTTTATGATAAAGCATGTACAGAATTTGTGTAATATATACAAACACACACAAATAATTGATTCAGCCAATCAGGCATGTTTATCTACTAATCAGAATATCTCAGTGTCAAAAATAGTGGCCATTATTTTGGATTAACAGACCATTATCATTAACACAGATGTAATCAATTGCAATCAAGGCTAAAAAAACCCAAAACAAAAACAAAATTAACAACCAAAAACTGCACCACTCATGTGACAAATAACTTTAAACAAGATCATTACCTCCTAGTTGTGGAGCTCTGGTTCTTATGGCTGTCAAGCTACCCTTCATTCTGTGATTCATTCCCTAAAAAGATAAAAAACAAAAACACCACTGACCTTAACACAAGGTGCAATAGGTACCACAAGAACCAATCTTTCAGTTAAACAGCATTGCTTTAGCAGCAGGATCAAAAATTACTCACAGAAGGAGAGTTTCTAAAGCCTTTGACTGCCTGAAAGATCCCTCCACCAATGGCCCCCATGGTGAAGGCGCCCCCACAGTCATCCACTATCCTCCAGGGGCTGCCAAACAACAGAAAGATGTCATAATATGGAGCACACACAGATAGTATAAACTGTAGCGTTTACCTTTCCTACTAACAACTTTTACAGTTGTTACAAAACAGTAAAAAAAGCATGATAATTGTTGTTGAAAATTAATTATGGTAGTGCTTTAAATAAAACCCAACACAGGATTTTTGTAGATAAACCACGCTAAGTATGAAATAACCATAGTTTTGCTACATTAACCGTAGTTTAACTATAGTATTTGTAGTTAATATGTATACAAATGTAATCAATACAAATTTGTTTAAAATAAAGTATTATGTAACCAAATAAAGAAACTTTGAAAAAAATGTTCTTTCATTAGTGGTCATGTTTATACATCTACCCTTACGAAAATGTACCATGTTGTGCATCAAAGTAAATTATATGTAGTTTTATATTTGCACCTTTGTTCAGTGACAACTTGTGACATGGTCTCTATATTGTTTACCATGGTACTTTAAATATTCGGTCTGAAATCACAAAAACAAAAAAAAATAAAAACTTGGAAACAACATTAGCACTATTTATTTGACTCTGCACAATGTTGTACTTTGATAGTCATTGGGTATTTAAAAACTTTTGCAAAGAATACTTTTCTGAAATTATATTATTAAGGAGAAAGTCCAAATGTGTGAACATAAAACCAACTTTACCTCAATCTAAAACCAAGGTAGCATAAAACTTTTTTGTGTATAGTAAAATCAAGTTGTTTAAAATAGTTTGACCATTGTATATGTAGTAAAACACAATAGGGAAAAACACGATTACTACACTTTTACATTAAAACCACAATTCATTTACCGTAAGACTACCCAGGTGAATTGAAGAAAAACAAACAATAACCACACGTAAATATAAACATATATTCTGCGTTCAACAGTTAACGAATTTATACAACAGACATTGCTGGTAAACATAATATAAAAACAATATCTAGTGATCTCTAAAGCCGGTAGAACAAGGTCATGTGCGGCACTGACAGCATGAAGCCTTCACTGAAGGGCATCGTGTTGAAAGCCTCCATCAAAACGGCCATATCACAATAATGTGAGCGTCAGACACCCTGACAATTAATTGCACCGTGTAAATAACAAACTACAGAATGACAGCTTTACTAACAAAATAATATAAATTCCCTGAATGTATAAAATATTAAGTTTGAAGCTATTGGCTCACCATGGCTCCCTCGCGTACTCCTCCATTTTGTTCTTTTCCCGTTCACAACTGACGTAACCAGACGCGTGCGGTTGCTGCAAGTGACGTCAGGTTCCTCGTGTGTTTTTTTGCTA
Source organism: Danio choprae (assembly GCA_903798125.1). Classification (NCBI taxonomy): domain Eukaryota; kingdom Metazoa; phylum Chordata; class Actinopteri; order Cypriniformes; family Danionidae; genus Danio; species Danio choprae. The sequence continues at coordinate 563,420 of CAIGQW010054176.1, read as the reverse complement.
GCTCTTTCTGTGTAACCATTGCTTAGACGCCCCTCTAGTGGAGGAATTTCTACAAACCAACCAACCATTCAATGAGATGGTAAGCAAAAGTCACAAAACGTGACAATGGGTGTATTATAGTTTACGAGGATTTCTCTTTTCACTATGAATAACAAAAGTAAAAAAAAAATGAGATCTTTGTGAGGCTCATGGTTTGGAAAGTTCTTAGAAAGATTACAAGTTACCTTTTTCAATTTGTAACGTTAATGTAACGAATTTACGTACTTCCCGAAAGTAATGTAACTGATTACATGTGATTACTTTTGGATTACCTTTCTAAATTTCTAATGAATGTTTTTAACTGCCAACATAATCAGAATTTGGCATTATTTCTACTTTGAAATCATTCTGATAAGTAAAAATTTAAATCATAATATGAAATTGTTTTTTAATTTAATAACTAATGTACTGTTTTTTTAATCATTAGAAGAAACACTGTCAATTGTCAACTGTCAACTATAGGCTAGGCCTACATAAACCCAAATAGGAAACAACACATTTATCGAATAGGCATGTTTCCTATTCTTTGTCCTAAACTGAACAAATTTAAACAAGAGAAAGAAAAGATCTGAATATTTTACTAACTTATTGAAGCTTTTTACCAAAAACAAACAGATTTAACTTATACAGTATATACAGTAGTTAACTACATATTTTCTTTCTCAGAAACTGTAATGGATAACAACAGTTACATTTCATTAAATTATGTAATACCATTATAATAACTAGTTAAGCCCCCCCCCCCAACACTGGTCATTTTTATAATAATGTTTATAATTAATGTCTAATTATATCTGAAAAAGTTTAAATTCTTATTTATAACACTTCATTCATTCATTCATTCATTTTCTTTTCGGCTTAGTCCCATAATCTGGGGTCGCCACAGCAGAATGAACGCCAACTTATCCAGCATATGTTTTACGCAGCGGATGCCCTTCCAGCCGCAACACATCACTGGGAAACACCCACACACTCTTGGATTCACACACATACACTACAGACAATTTAGCTTACCCAGTTTACCTATAGCGCATGTCTTTGGACTTGTGGGGGAAACCGGAGCACCCGGAGGAAACCGAAGCACCCGGAGGAAACCTACGCGAACACTGGGAGAACATGCAAACTCCACACAGAAATGCCATCTGACCCAGCTGGGGCTTGAACAAGCGACCTTCTTGCTGTGAGGCGATCGTGCTACCCACTGCGCCACCGTGATGCCCAATAACATTTCATATCTTGTAAATTTATTTTATTCATTCTTTCATTCATTTTTCTTCGGCTTAGTCCCTTTATTCATAAGGGGTCGCTACAGCGGAATGAATCGCCAACTTATCCAGCATATGTTTTACACAGCGGATGCCCTTCCAGCTGCAACCCAGTACTGGGAAACACCCATACATGATTATTCACACACACATACACTACGGCCAATTTTGTTTGCCCAATTCACCTATAGCGCATGTGTTTGTACTGTGGGGGAAACCGGAGCACCTGGAGGAAACCCACGCCAATGCGGGGAGAACATGCAAACTCCACACAGAAACACCAACTGGCCCAGCCTTGTACCATTCTTGCTGTGAGGCCACAGTGCTAACCACTAAGCCACCGTGTCCAAATTCATTTTATTTGTATTTCTTTTATTAGGAAGACAAATTCAAGTTCATATCTTGCAAATAGATGTTGTCAAGTGGCAAGTGAAACAAAATGGCCTGGCTCTAGTTTTTCCTAAACAGAAATCTTTGGCTGGGTAGCAATAAAATGGCTCTATGTTAAAACATAAGTCAAGAATCTCTCTTTCTCCTTGATGTTGCATTGCTCTTGAGTCCGACAGGCTGTTGGCTGTGTTTCCATTATTAGGAAGGGGAAAGGAATGATACGCATACTGAGCGTGCATCGAGAAATTACCAAATATAGACATTTCAGCAGTGCTGAGGGTTAGTCTGGGGCAATCAAAATATAAACTAGCTCGCTTTCAATCCAATCAACTTCCAAACTTTAAAGAAGAAGCCATTTCTGAAGGGCTGTGAAAAGACCCTTGAGCAATAACTTCCAATCTCTGCACTGAAAGAAACATCTGCCGTTCATCCCAAGAACATAATTCTACAAGAAAAGGTTTTTCAGTGTTCTACGTGGAACTCGGTTGAATTGTAATCTTACCTAACAAATGGTGTGCTCTTTTGTTACCCATGTTGTTCATTTACTTTGGCTGTCCTCCATAAGCTTCATGTATCTTTATTCTAGCAGTGACCAACTGAGCTAAGCCGAATTACGTGATGTTTGCAGCAATGCATTAGATCACTGGCTTTTCCATGCCCAAGGAAATCACTATAGCTCTAGAGTGCTCCAGCCTTATTTGCTTTATTGAGATTGTATGAAGAGTATTCAGAATTCACTATAATCATTTATACAACATTTCTGTCTGGTTCTTCAATCTGACTGGCTGATAGATGTGGAATAAACTCACTACAGTTGCTGCTGCTGGACAATGAGAATGTTGTTGTTGATTGCAACTTTATGGTACATAATAATATAATTTATTCTGTCTATGGTTGTGGACTCTAAAGAATGTATGGAAATGTATCGATAAAATTACTCAGGCTAAGGTAAATTAAAAAGATACTCAGACTCAGTGTTGTGTATTCTTATACTATGTCACTTACTATACACCAGGTTATGTGACTAATAAAGATAACTGATTGAAGATTTTTGTTCATACTTTGCATGTCATTACACACTGTAAAAAAAGTTGATTTCTTATTTTCTTTTATGCTGAATCAAATGAACTTTACAAGTCAGTTTAACCGATAATTTTTAACAGTGCAAAAAGGTTTTGGGTTTTCGTAAACCCAACATTGGGTCAAATATGGACAGTGATGTTGTTGTTGTTGTTGTTTTCCGATTAAACTTACACTTTTAAGCAGTTGGGTTTTTCCATATTTGACCCATGGGTTAAGACAACCCAGTATTTTTATACCTTATTTTGAGGATCATAAAATATTTTTCAGATCTGTGGGATATTCTAACAATTACAGCCACCACTATGGTTAGCTTCTATTAGAACATAATATTGAACATATAGAGACATTAAGATAGAAAACAATCACATGTCTGGACCAATCACATCTTTATCAAGATACATCCAAAAACACTTTGTTTTCTAAATAAAACAAATGGAATTACTCCATCAATTCTCCCAGCTGAAACCTGAAAAAAGAACAGTGAACTCATGTTCAATAGCGCTTCTTTTGCACTGAGCATAACATTCTGCATTTCTGCATTCTTAAAAAACTGAGATCGTTTTGTACAAGCTTAAAAATATATGGAATTGGTTTCAAAGCATGTGAGGTACATGCAAATATTTGTGCTGACATTGCTTCCATTCCCAAAGTAAACACTCTCTGCATGTTTTGATATCACTTCATAAATTACAAATGCATGGTATTTAATTACAATCGCTAGTGATTAACATGTATATACTCCATGAAATACATAAAAGCCTAACGGGAAACTCAGGTCAAAATAAATATTGTATGTGTTCGCAGTCATATTCACATAGATCTGATTATCCATCCCTTTCTCCTAAAGGCTGTAATCCTGTTCTCTTTCACACTCACTCATTCAAAGTAGAGTGTATTGGAAACAACACCTTTGTTAATGTGATTTCTAATTCGAATAATTTTTTTTCCCTGATTGGCAAGAGCTTTTACTTTATATATAACTTGAGTACTGAACTGTAAAAGTAATATGTTAATTACCAGGCTTCGTATTTTGTGATTCACAAGTTTTTCCCGTTTAGTTATGGTTATGAATTGCATTATGGGACTGTTGATCTCAGCCAACTTTTGATGTTAAAAATAATTCAACATTGCAGTTTAACAAAGTGACTTTCATTGACATTTTAGTAGTTCAAAACAATATTGTAAGAAATAATATAAAGAGAAATATGTACGTAAAATAACAAAAAAGTACTCACAGTTTATTACCAGGTTTTTGTACCATAATTTACAACATCAACCCAGAAAACATATCACTATAAACTTTTATAAATGGCAATAAAAGTCACTTTTCAATAACCTTTCAACATCAAAAGTTGTTGGAGGAAAGATCAAGATCCCATAATGAAATACAAAATCATAAAAAAAAACACAAAATATGGAAAAGTGTTAATTTACTGATAATTTTTACAGTGTAGGATAAAATCCAGGTGTTTAATTCAGATGCCATTCTAATTCAGACACAAGTATCCACACACATTCTGTACCAAACACACATTCATAAATCTATCATTAGAAATGATTCATTTAGTGCAAATGACAAGCAAGGCCTTACGTCTGCAGTCCCACAGGCCATCGGATCCTCTGAGCACCCATGACTGCACCACACTTTCATGTCTTTCTATCGTCCAGTGTATTTGTACAAAGACTCTTGGCCAGAAGCTGTGAATATCACCATAT
>CAIGQW010054176.1:501355-558827 GCA_903798125.1 Danio choprae | reverse complement strand
ATATATACACACCAGTCTTTGCCTGTCCTCTGTACTGCAGTAAGACTCTGTATGGAAGATTCTGAGCGATGATCTTCTCAAGGTCTGTGAGATGTCTGTCCTTTCATTCCTGGCTTTTTCTTCATCCACATCTATCTCTTTGCACTTACTGCAAAAGCTTTGGTACTGCAACCTGTGGAAATAAAAGATTTATATTGAGCATTTTCTCAGGGTAAAGTGAAAAAGGAAATATATACCTCAAGACCTCAAGGGACCGCTTGACATTTCTTACTTTCTCTGGATTTACGATCAGTAATGGGTTTGAGTAAAAGGTCAGTTTTATTCTGTGAACTAAACTGATGCCATTAGTTTAATTTAGTTTTGTTTAAAATAAACGTGTTTGTGATTTCTTTTTGTGCATAAAATAAAAAGGTTTTTGGGCATGTTTAAATTATATTTAAACAACAAAATAAAATGTTTGAAAAGTAAATAAAAACTACAAAAGTGTTAAGAAATAAAATTTTGGTGGAATAACCCTGATTTTCTGTTACAAATTATATTGTTTAGCATTCTGACCAATTATCATTTTAATGAGAAAAGCACATTTCTAATGTTTATTTAAAATTTGGATAAATATATAATTTATTTTTAAAATAAATTTATTCTAATGTATTTGAAGTACAATACATATATAATGATTTTCATATAAAATTTAGAAATGTTAATTGTTGTGCTGCTCATCAACTACAATCTACAGTACACAATTAAAAAACTGTTTTAGCTACAATATAATAATTCTATACATTTTAATTAAGAAATTTTATTAATTGAATGACAAAGTAGACCACATTTAATTATACTACATTGAACAATATACATTAACTAATACACAATGTATAAAAAATACATTTTATGTTAATTTACTATCTGGTGCAGTTTTTACATTCCATAAATACAGTGGTGTGAAAAAGTGACAAACTACATAGCCCTGTGTGAAAAAGTGTTTTAAACACTGTTAAAACATAACTCTGGTTATCTAATCTGGTTGCAATCAAGAAATCACTTAAATATTACCTGCCTGAAGTTGACCAAAAGATCCTCAAAAGCTAGACATCATGCTGAGATCCAAAGAAATGAAAAAACAAATGAGAAAGAAAAGAATTGACATCTACCAGTCTGAAAAAGTTTCTAAAGCTGTTTCAAAAGCTTTGGGACTGCAGCGGAACACACCATGATCTACATTGCACAATGTTATCTACACAGCCATTATCTATAAATGGCAAAAACATGGAACAGTGGAGAACCTTCTCAGGAGTGGCCGGCTGACCAACATTACCCCAAGAGCGCACAGACATCTCATACAGGAGGTCACAAAAGACCCCACAACAACATCCAAAGTACTACAAGCCTCTCCTGTCTCAGTTAGGATGAGTGTTCATGACTCCACCATAAGAAAAAGACCGGGCAAAAATGGTTTGCATGGCAGAGTTCCAAGATGAAACCCACTGCTGAGCAAAAAGGATGATCTTGATGAAGACTTTTGGGAAAATGCTTTGTGGAGTGATAAAACAAAAGTTGAACTTTTTGAAAGGTGTGTATCCCATTATTTATTCATTCATTTTCTTTTCGGCTTAGTTCCTTTATTAATCAGGGGTCGCCACAGCAGAATGAACTGCCAACTTATCCAGCATATGTTTTTTACGCAGCGGATGCCCTTCCAGCTGCAACCCATCACTGGGAAACGCACATACACTCTCATTCACACACATACACTACGGACAATTTAGCTTACCCAATTCACCTATACCGCATGTCTTTGGACTTGTGGGGGAAACCCACGCAAACACGACATGCAAACTCCACAACAGAAATGCCAACTGACCCAGCCGAGGCTCGAACCAGCAACCTTCTTGCTGTGAGGCGAACGTGCTACCCACTGCGCCACCGTGACGCCCGTGTCCCATTATGTGTGGCATAAAAGTAACACTGCATTTCAGAAAATGAACATTATAACAACAGTAATACGTGGTGTTGGCAGTGTGATGGTCTGGGGCTGTTTTGCAGTTTCAGGACCTGGAAGACTTGTGATAAATAGAATCATGAATTCTGCTGTATACCAAAATATTCTAAAAGAGAATGCCCGGCCATCTGTTAGTGACCTTAAGCTGAAGCGTACTTCAGTTCTGCAGCAGGACAATGATATAAAGCACACCAGCAAGTCCACTTCTGAATGGCTGAGAGAGAAACTAAATGAAGACTTTGGAGTGGCCTAGTCAAAGACTTGACCTTAAAAAGGCTGTTCATGCTCAAAAACCCTCTTGTGTGGCTGAATTACAACTGTGCAAAGATGAGTGGGCCAAAATTCCTCCGTAATTCCAGTTGTTGCTGCGTAGGCGTGATCCAACCAGTTATTAGGTTTAGGGGGCAAACACTTTTTTTCCACACAAGGCTATGTAGTTTTGTATTTTGTTTTCCCTTAATAATAAAAAACCTACATTTTAAAATTGTATTATGTGTTTACTTTTGTGTTATCTTTGACTAAAATATAAATAGTTATTATTAGGTATTTATTATTCATTTCCTACCTTTTTGAGCTGCTTGACATTGCTGTTCCTAATGGAAGCTAGAAGTTGGTCCCGTGAGTTTTGAGCTCCTCCTCTTCCTCCACTCCTGTCGTCCAGCTTCCTCTGAGACACAGGCGTCAAAGAGTTCTTCAGAAAGTCTCCATCCAGCATTGGTGGTGGAGGTGGCGGTGGTCCTCCAGGTGGTGGTGGAGGAGGAGGTGGTCCACCAACAAGCCCACTTTCCCTTTTCTTATGAGTTAACTTGGGTGACGGAGCAGGTGACGGTATGGGTGAAGGTATCGGTGATGGCCTGGGCGATGCTCTCGGGGAGCCTTTACCAAAGCTGGGTTTTGGAACTCCTAATGAATCTTTCTTGTCTCCAGCTCCTTGTGCTTGAGCTTGCTTCTGCTCCTGGAGCCGCTTTTGCCGCTGACGGTCCATATTCCGACTAAGAATATTAGTCATGGTCATACGAGGTCCAGCTAACTCAAAGTGATAGCCAAGTTTTAGTAAAGTCGTATTTTCTTTTAAAATTTTGGTCATCTCCATCTCAGATTTTCCTCCGATAATGTGTCGCTGGTTGTGGAAACGCAGCTCAGTGAGTGTGGAGTTGTGTTGCAGGGCTTGAATCAGAGACATGATGCCTTTGCTAGTAAGAAGATTGGAGTCCAGATTGATGCTAGTGATGCTTTTGTTGCTGCGTAAGGTTTCAGCAATAGCGTAAGCCACATGGTCATCAGCGCGACAGTTTGCCAAAGAAAATGCTTTGATGTGCGTGTTGTTTTTCAATGCCTCAGAGAACTGCATAAGAGTTTTGGTTTTTATGACCTCAGAATTGTTCACGTTGAGATCCGTCATGCTCGGGTCATTGCGACGCACTTTCTCCAGATCTTCATCAAACATGCTGGCCGACTCGTCATCTTCTTCCTCCTCCTTGGTCTTACCTTTCAAAATGGTGTCCGAGACACAGTTTTCAATTTTCTCATCTTTTGGTTTATGAACTTCCTTTACAATTTCATTGAGTTTCTGAACATTCCCTCTTTCTTTGTCACTTGATTTTGCATTGCATTCCTGCACCATTTTCACATTTTTAGATTCTTTCTCTTTATTTTCAGACAATGCGGTGGTCTCTTTTACCTTTTCGCTTGTCCTTCTTATTTGTTTTTCATCCCTGTGCTTATTCTCTTCTTTTGTCTTGTCTTCTTGAACTTGATTTTGATTCTCCTCTAACCGGGATGTATAGCCTTTACTCTTATTCTCCTCTCTTTTTCTAATCTCTTCTTTTTTCTCCCGTTCCTTCTCCTCTTTCTCTTGTATCCTAGAAATCATCTCCTTTGCTTTACTTTCTCCAGATTCCCTCTTCCCTCTGTCTTCCTTTTTATTTTTCTCTTTACTATCCTCCTTCTTCTCTTGAAGCTTGGAAATTAATTCTTTGGTTTTACTGCTGCTACTTTCTCTCATCTCTCGTCTGTCTCTTAATCTACTCCCATCGTTTTGGTCCTTTGTCTCATTTTTTTTCTCAATCTCCTCGTCTCTCTTGGAAACAGCAGATGGTCCAAATTTTTCATCTCTGGTGCCCTCTGTGACTCTGCGGGTCCTGTCCTCCAATCTACCATCACGTTTAGGGAAGGAAGAGGTGGAGGATGTCATCTGAAGTCCTCCATCTCTGCTGTCAGACGCAGAGATATTTTTCTCTTGGCTCAGGCCCATCTTACGCAGATACTCTTGTTTCCGGCTCTCCTTCTTCGGCTCTGCCTGGGGATCAAACATATTTGAATTATGAAGAAACTGGGCAATAACTCTTAAAAATTGTTTATTTTGAAAAGCAAAAAAAACAAAACATATAAATGACTTGATAACAATAACACTAAAGGTATAGTTCACTCAAAAATTAAACATTGCTGTTATTTTAGCTACTCAAGTCATCCAGAATTTAGGTTACTTTTTTTGGTCCCTGGTGATTTATAAAATGTAATAAAATTGCTATTGGTATTTTATGGTCATTAAAGCACATACAAACAAAACTAAATTAATACCTGTGGCTCTTGATGATACACACTAATCTTATGAAGTGTGAAATACTTAATGCTATTTACAATATTAATGTCTTTAATTAATCCACAAACAAATTCTGGAGGTCTTGAATGCATTCATAACATTCTTTAATACATACAGCATGTGCTTTACAATGGGTATACATTTTTTTTGGCCTTGATTTCTTTTTACTTAAAAAAATTCTGTTAGCCACTGACTTGAATCTTATGAATCACCAAGAACTGAGTTTCAGTCAAATATTTTCTTTGACGATCTACTGAAGAAGAAAAGAAGAAGAATCCCTTTTAAAATTACAACTAATGCTATTGCTTTGAGATGGCAACAAAAGCTGTGCTGCATGCACATGGGATGTTTACACTATAGTGGTTGTTTCAAAGTGAAGATGTAAACTTGCACAGTGGCTGAGTGTTTGATTTGTGAGACACACTGTTTTGCACTGGAAAGCTCCAGCCTTGGCAGACTTATCCTTAAAAGGCAGTGAGCAAAGGAGCAATTAACCAAGGAACTTCAACTGGGCCAACTTCAGTTTCCATTAGAAATAACTTAAAAACAATTGATCCTGCTTATATTATATAGAACAATACTTAAAACCTAAACATTTACATCTTCACTTTATTAACGAAGTACAAAAATATAAAGGATATAAATGACACAGGAGTCATAAAATGACACATTTATAGGCTACATCAGTCAGTACCCTAGAATTTCAATTATTTTGCTCCAACTAGCTTATAATAAGTATGTCAGTTCTAATACAGGAATTCACATTTTCACACATCAACACAGATCGATCTGTAAGTAAATATTCACCTCTGTTGACAAGTTTCTCTGGAAGCGAGATTTGAAGTCGTCGGTCTGGCTGCTCGGTTGCGATTCCTTTTTAACCCGAGCGCTTGGTTTTAAATCCGTTTGGTCCACAACGATCATTTCACTCGGATCTGGATCGGGAACAACCGACACCTCTTTCTGCAACTCTTCCATTTCTGCAGTCGACAGGTTTGACAGTAAACTGTCGAGTTCCGGGTCCTCACTCACCTGTCGCCCGGTTTTAGTAAGTCCCCTCACTTTCCTCCTGGACATGGTCGCGTTCAGTGTTTACGCAAAATTCAGTAGAATATGCTGAAAATAATGTTATCCGTGCGTTTTTGACTTACTTTACCAGTCAAAAATGAATAGAATAGAAATAGTGGATGGAGGAGAAAAAGGAGTCAAATTAAAGCCTTTCTGGATGTTGAAAGAAACTCGAGGAGCAGGGCGAGACGCGATGGACTATCAGCCCTGGTTTGTGGTGCTCGGACATTCCTTGAAATCCATAGCGAGCTCATGCCCATATTTAGATGGGGGTACATAGTCCTTTAAAGGCAATTGGGAAGGCTATGGTTTACTAAAACTCAAAAGCATCCGAAACATACTTCCTGGTCACAGAGCAAATCAGGATTCCTGGAGTACTGACAATATTTTTCCAGGGTTATAGAAATAGATTGGATACTATAATAGGCTGCTCTGCTATTCCAGGAATCAGTTTAATGTGGTGCAGTAGATTTGTAGGCTATTCATAAATTTGAAATGATATTGGGTTATTATATAATGTAGATTATATTTTATGCTATTTTTAAAAAGCTAACATTAATTGTAAAAAAGCAAACACAACACTGTAAATTAAAAATTGTCTTGTAAAAATAATAGGCCAAAATAATGTATGTCTGCTTTTTGATTGCCAGCAATAATCAGAGACACCATGCAAAGTCAACTCTTTTTTTATTGTAAAAAGAGAATTACGCAATACTCCTTGTCCAGTCTGTTCAATTAGTGCTCCCTCTTATAGGATTGATTAGTGCAAGTTCAAACACTAGTAGCCTATTAATTCCCTTTTTTCCTCTCAAAATACATGTTAATATTCCACATTGTAAAAATTCCTCTTAGATCGTTTGTACTTCACATTTCAAAGTGACAAAACTGTAGCATATGCTGTATATAGCAAAAAACAACACTGTTAATTTTACATTAATTTAAATAACTAGCAAGTTATTTAAACAGTGGACAAAGCATCACAACTAATCTTACAAATGTGAAATGAGGAGCTAGCGCAAATCATTTAAAATCAAAACAAATTGCACCTCATATGTACCTGATGAATTATTTTGAACTAAATTCTTCTAATGAGAGTCTCTATCTCTTTTAAAATACATTCTAACTGACCCTTGGAAGAAGTGTAATTTATGATGAACTTTGAAAATAAGGCGGAGACGATACAATGATGCTTATGTGAACAGCAAAAATGATAACACTAAATTTGGCAGGCAATAAAAGTCCCATCTTAAGTTGTATCCCAAAAGAATGTGTAACAGGAAAACATTATTTGTGAAATTGCTAATTAAGTTACTTCCAACTTGCCAATTAAGTTACCTCCAACTGTATTTCAACTGCAAACATTTGTTGTGTGCTGGTAAATGACCACATATTTGCAGTTTAAAAAGACAAGGAAAAATGTCAGATTTTTGTTTTTGCCACGAAATTATAGGGATAATTGCCCCCCAAAAGTAAATTTGCTGTTAATTTACTCACTTTCAGGTCAGATTAAATGTAGATTACATTTTCTTCAATAAAAAATTTAAGAATAATTTTATGTAAAACTAGTCATTAGTGGGGCCTCACAGTGGCGCAGTGGGTAGCACGTTCGCCTCACAGCAAGAAGGTCGCTGGTTCGAGCCTCGGCTGGGTCAGTTGGCGTTTCTGTGTGGAGTTTGCATGTTCTCCCTGTGTTGGCGTGGGTTTCCTCTGGGTGCTCCGTTTTCCCCCACAAGTCCAAAGACATGCGGTACAGGTGAATTGGAAAAAGCTAAATTGTCCAAAGTGTATGAGTGTGAATGGGTGTGTATGGATGTTTCCCAGAGATGGGTTGCAGCTGAAAGGGCATCCGCTGCGTAAAACATATGCTGGATAAGTTGGCGGTTCATTCCGCTGTGGCGACCCCAGATTAATAAAGGGACTAAGCCGAAATGAAAATGAATGAATGAATAGTCATTAATGATTCATAAAATGCAAGTCAAAGTTTACCGGCATTTTGAGAGTGAAAAAGCAATATATAGGAAAAAAATAATTATTTTGACTCTGAAAATGCTCGTATAGCTGTTGACTTGCATTTTAGGAACCACCAAGGACCTCGATTTCAGCTAAAAATCTTCTTGAAAATGCTTGAGTAAATAATTTTAAGTAAATTAATGAAACAGCAAATTTTCATTTTTGGGTGAACTATTATGACGAATATAGAGAACTGACATAGCTTAAAGGGACTTTGCTTAAATGACACTGCTTTAAGGATGTAGCAATATAATATAAATGAATGTCAAATGTTTTACAGATTTAAAACGATCATTTTGAAATGAATAAGAAAAGATGGACATCTAACGGGATGCAAACATTACCGTGATTTCCTCGATAGCTGGCCTATAGGTAGCTTGAGTTACAATTAAAGACATGCAGCTCTAACGAATGTTAACATCACAGCTTAAATTCAAGCCAGATCTAACGACAGAGGACAAACTGCAAACGCACACAATGACGATTTGGTTGGTTGCGAGGATGCTGTGCGACACCAACATTTCTTAAGTATTCTCTTATTTACATACTGCATGTAAACTGTCTATAAAATACCTGTCTCATGTCAGCATGTCTGTAAAACATCTAAAGCCTACGGATGTTTATGATGCACATGACATGCAGAAATAAATGCATTTCGAAGAAACGAGCAGGGAGAGACAGCTAAGCATGTCTATTGCAGCTTAAAGTGCGAATGACAAATGCTTCTTATTTGGTTGAACAGAAAACAACATCCTGGGTGAGTCAAAACTGTCAGCAATTCTCTTCTGCAGGACAGCCATATTTAACGGTCCATTTTTTTGGAGAGTTTGACAAAAACATAATGGCACATCTATAGCAGTCTTTTGAGTCTGTGAGTTGCTGGGTTAAAGTGGATGGAGTCTTGCTGATCAGTGATACATGAAAGCTGTACATCAAACAAGAAAATACTCCCGACGTGTGAGGCGATTCCGAGGTCAGTTCATGCTTCACTCCACAAATTAATTAAAATTAAAAAAGAAATAACATAACTCAACTTTTTTTTTTTTATATACGGATTCTCATACAAGGGATTCCAAACAAGCATGGGCCCTCTTCATCACCCATTGTACAGGTTATCTTCTCCTCGCCGAGGGAGGGCTTCAGCTCTTTCAGTGCCCAGGGTACTGGGGAGGAGAGTAGGGCGGAGGAGCTGGAAACAACCATGACACAGCTCAGGAAATGCATTACAGTGTTGACAAGTAGTGCAATATTGATATTAAAGGATTGACAAATTGCTATTGGAAAAAACAAACATTAATGGATAAATGGTTTATGACAAAGTATATAGTGAAAACTGTAATAGAGATAATGTGTGTATCATTTTAAAGCATTTTTTAGGTTTTATACAGTTTTAAAGGGGCAGTCACAAAGTTTTCTTTTCATTCATGGATATGTGAATATAGGAGACAGGAAAAACACAAGCTAAAGTGAGATTTAGAGATGACCAATGTCACAAATGACAGTTTGTTTGTTTTTTACAATTTAACCAATTTAACACCACTGACATATTAACAATAGCTTCAACTGATATTACAAACCAGTAGTTTATTCATTTTGTAATGTTTTTGTTCTTCTCTGGGTATAGAATTTAAATATATAACTACTTGAAAAACTACAAATCTGTACACAATATAGTATGCTAGACATTACAAATGCAGACAGACAGATAAATAGATAGATAGCCTTTGATTCTTTGTGTGGCTTTCTCTTTACTACCCGAGTTGTTATTGTCACAGTCAGTATATTAAAGGTAAAACAAGTGATTTTAACACTTAAACATTAAGCTGCTTTTCCACTATATTGCCAAACACTTCTTGTTGCTTATCCATTCCATTGCAATCCGGGCCAGTCAGCATGGTTACAGTTTCATTTTCCACTGTGGTGTTTATAATGGAATGTAATGAAAATGCGTCAGTCTTTGCTTTAGTAATGCAAGTGTAATGTACACAGCGATATGAACAATGATCTGACGATCTTTCTGTTTTTTTGGGACTCCTATTTTTCAGATTTTTTCTTTGTTGAATAACAAAAAATAAATTATTACCACACTTCTGCCAAGCCAGCTATGGAGCAATCGCCAGCCAGTCAACAGAGTAATGATGTCATGCATACCATGCTGTACCAGGCTTACGTGCTAATAGAACTGAAACCAAATCTGACTGTCTTTTGACACAATAGTGGAAAATCTACTTAATTCATTGTGCTATTATATGCAAGTGTGTGTGTGTTTTTTTTAATACACTACGGTATGTGATCTCTGGTATCTAGGCCATCTGAGTACCTGCTTGACTGAATCCTGGATCAGGAGGATGAGGAGGATAAGGACCCTGGGGCATCATAGGATACTGCGGCACCATTGGATATCCAAGATATTCCGGATGACCGATTGGTTTACCATAAGCATCATACATGTGCTCCACTGGATAGCTGGCCATTGGAATGTGCTGGGCTGAAATTGAGACTCATGTTAGTCTTTCATACATTTTGTTCGCAATAAGAGTGCAGTGAATAACATGGTTTCATTTCTTTCGAACATGTGTGATGCTTGTGGTGTTTTCAAGCATCTTAAATCTCTCTATGACATGAATATGTAAACGTGATCAGAGACTCAATTCAGCAGCATTTTACCATTTTATTTGAGGAAAAAGGCCATTTTAATTTAATTTCAATATTCTTTTTACATTTATTTTAACTTTTTTGAATTTAATTGTAGGTATAGGAATGTTGAGATCACTCAACCAGCCAATGTGCATGGACAAAATGCAAATATAGTGATAAAAATAGGGAACTCCAGCAACACTTGTAATAAAAGAAGAACATTTTAATGAAATAAAATAAATTATCCTTTTATTATAAGTGTTGCTGGAGTTCTCTATTTTTACTGAATTCAGGATCCAGAAAAATGAAAAGATTGGGAAAATCAGTTGTATTCTACAGTTGTATATCATGCATCAACTGCAACAGCAAAACAAAATGCTACATTCACATGCTATATATTACGAATATTTACATGTCTCTTCAACACATCAGATTTAATCTATCTTATAATTGTAAATGATGCTTAAAATAAATAAACTGCCAAATGTATTAAACTGGGCTGCGAAGAAACAAAAGTGATTAGTGTTTACTTTCATAAGGAGTTCTGCCCCGCTGCTGGCGTCGCTGGTAAAGGTAACAACAGGAACACATGAAGCAACAGACCATGGTTGCAATTGCAGCCACAAAGAGCAGGATCGATGAAGCAATGCCAGCTATAGTGGATGGGCTGAGAGAGAGAAACGGGACAAAAGAAATTTACTTCTTAATAATCTGACTACTCCAGCAGCAATTCATCACCTTCACTATTAAGAATAAGCATTTCTTATCCAGCAGTGGTATTTGCTTAGCTGTACTATTTGGTGGCCTAACGAGAGGTTAATGAGTCTCTCTAGGATACTATACAATACAATTACAATAATCTATAATAGTGAAAAGCGTACCTGAGATGGAAGAGCATGCAGCGCTTCTGTCCCGCTTCTGTGATCATCTTGAAACCATCGAGACAGCAGTAGCGGCGGTGACAGTTCCCACAGCAGAAGGCTATGAGTGGGCAGTCGAAGCCATTGTGCCAGGTGCCATTTTTGTCCACGTACCACAAGCAATCCTCATTTGCACTCACTGGAAGTTATAAAAACTAGTAGTAAAATATACTGTATATGGGTCAAAGATTAAAATGAGTTTTTTCTAATGCAGCTTTATTTTTTCTCGTACATTTTTTTCTTCATACTTTATTTTACCCATTAAAATATAATTAATTGTAACAGTCAGTCTATTAAAAATTGTCAGGTATATTTAGAGCAAGATTTATTTGATTATATATTAAAAGACTAAAAATGAAGGATGGTAGTGCAGCTAATTATTTGTCATTTTAAATCTTTACACTTTGCCATTCTCCAAACCACTAGGTTTTACGCATTTGTCAGCAAGAAGATTTAATCATTTAAAATATAATAAAAGTTAATATAACTTACAATAACCTTTGAGGAACTTAAACTTTTACAAATTTATTATGCATTAACACACATAAAACAGTATGTCATTACAAAGTAACTATTTCGCACTAAACATGGTTAACATTAAGTAGCAATAAATAACTATTAATGATATATTTTACAGCACTTGAAACAGTCACAAATGAAACGACTGTAAAGTGTAATCCATAAATTACTTTATAGTAAATATTAATAACAGCCTAAATAGGAGGGGGTTCGTTCATAAATGCATGAATTCATGATTTATTTCCCCAGGACTCTCTAACCAATAACTAATGTTCAGCAAGGTAAGCCTTGCCTTGTTATATTCATTTTGCAGAAAAAAATCGAAAAAAATTTTGTTTAACAAAAGAACCTGCATCTTTTTTCCATCTTAAATTGCAGTTTCAGGTAGGTCAGTTAACCACCTGCTTCAAGGTCTCAACTCTTGGATTAGCTTTCAGTTAGTGGATGTGCAGAGAATGACCAAGCTAAACAAAAAAGCTAGAAGAAAACAAACGCAGCCTCACGCGAACTTGCATATCTAAGCGGTTTGAGAGATGTTGCTATAGAAATGACACATTCTGGTTTGTAGCCATTATGTAGCTACATCTTCTTCATTTTTCATAAAAGCTATATATTCATCGTATTGATGATAACTTCTGAACAGAAACATGTTTGCAAGTAAATATATGCGGCAATGAGGCCTATGAATAAACTACAATATCGTCTTACCCTGCCAAGCCGAGAAAATGATACAGAGGACCGGTATAATGACGGCGTAAAAGGACATCCTGCTTCCAGAACACTTTCCGTTATTCCCGACAAAGATGGTTACATTTGCATCATTTGAAAGGCGCTTTAAATGATAAGATGTGCCACGTCTCGCAGTCAGGCGGCTTCGTGATCAACATGCGATCTGTGGTGAATGACACGCCGCCCGTGACGCTACACGCCGAATATCCAGTACCAGGCTCTTCGTAGATGGGAAAATTAAAGGACGTTCATTTCCCTGGGACGAGGTGTAGTATAGGCGTACATTAAGACTGAAAAAAATAAATGTGTCTTGTTTAGAAGACTGGTAGAGGCTGTTTGGAATTGCTGTGGAGCTAACGCTGATGCAGAAGACGCGCGAAATTCCACGAGGAAAAATGGAGCAGCTGTAGCAGCTTCTCTTCTGGAGAGAAATGCATCCCTTCACAGCATACTGGGAGATTCTGCTGTATATATCTTTTGAAATAACAGAATTATATTTCATACAGTTATGTGCATCTATCACCTATTATTAATAAATATGTTAATATAGATTATATAAATTGTACGTGATTGCAAATTTATCATTTATTGATGTGTTAAAGAAATAGTTCACCAAAAATTACGCTGTCAACCTTTACTGACTACTCACTTGTTCCAAACCAGTTTAACTGTTTTCTGTTGCACTCAACCAGGGATATTTTGAAGAAAACGGAAAACCTGCAACCATTAACTTACATACTATTTGATTTTTCTACTATGTCGACGATTACAGGTTTTCGGCTTTCTTTAAATTAACTTCTATTGTGTTCAACAGAACTCAAACAGGTTTGGAACAAGTAATCTGTGAGTAAATTATGATAATTTGTCATTTTTTGAACTATCCCTTTAAGTTAGCTATACATAATATTCCCATATGAACATTACACATAATGTTACATTGATAAATCAATGTCATGTATAGAGTGGATACTAACCCTGAACCTTACCCCAGTAAGTACATGCAGTTAATAATACTCAGTACTTAAATGTATAATTACAGTGTAACAAGGACACTAACATAAAATGTAACTTTAATGTAATCAAAAAAGTCCAGAATTTGTTTGAACAATTTGCTTAGCAATGGATCAAGCTCTCGTTAAATATATAATGTATACTAGATATATGGTTAACGCTGGGTAGAAACTAATTGCATGCACTCCAGATTACATAGCAAATACCAAAAATTAAGTAATTGTGATCAGATTTTAATACGTTTTAATTAGATTACTATGATCTATACTCATAAACTACTACTGTCATCTTCTCTTCATATACACTGATCTTTACCAATTGGAAATCTTGACCAAATATATTTCAAAGACTACAGCTGAATAATTTCATATTCATGTTTATTAACGTTTGTTCATGCAGTGCATGGATTCTTTTTGTTTGGCCAAACCCCTTGCATATGAAATATATACTTAAGGTACACCTGGAATTTCAGTTGCTTGTTAAAAGTTCAACATCTTTGCATATTCAGAGTTTTCCGATGACTATACAACACTTAAGTAAACAAATAAAAAACAAATGATATCCTTATTTTAGTTTTACATTGTAATAATTAAACTATTTTTCCATCAACTCACAAACACGTTTGGGAAATACCAACGTAATGCGAGGTTTAATACACTTCATCTTGATAAAGAACAGATTTAATGATCTTTCTCTTTCTATTTTTTTACCTAATATATTGCACAGCGGAGAAAATAAGTATTGAACACGCCACCATTTTTCTCAGACAGCATATTTCTAAAGGTGCCGTTGACTTGAAATTTTCCCCAGATGTTGACAACAACCAAAGAAATACATATGCAAAGAAAACAAATCTAATTAGTTTACAAATTAAGTTATGCGTAATACAATGAAATGATGCAGGGAAAAGTATTGAACACATGAAGAAAGGGAGGTGTAGAAAGCCAGTAAAAAAACCCAGACTAGAGCTGAAATCTTTCACTAGTTCTTCAGCAACCCTCTGCCCTTCATCATTGTAAATTAATATTAGTTGCTTCAGTCCATCATTTTTCATATTTGTTTTGTTTTATTTTTATGTTTGGATTTTTACCAAAATTTGGTTCAATTCCATGTCAACAGCTCCTTTGGAAATATTATTCCCAGGAAAAAACGTGTGTTCAATACTTATTTTCCCCACTGTAATTCTATTAAAATCTATGATAAATGAGGTAAACAATCAATTAAATTACATAAAATGTGTAATCTAACATAATTTTCTACAATCGCTAACTACAACTATTATAATCTGAAGGTAGTAGTTGTAATTTGTATATTAATTCTAAGGGCAGTTACTAACATTTTTAAGATTTTACAGTAAAAATACTGTCATACAGATGTCTTAAGTTTTCCAAAAACTAGATACAATTACAAACTATTACCAGGCCTTTTATTTTGAAAGTGTTCTCATACTACAGTGCTAATAAGTCTAGAATCACCATGATAACACTATATGATTCTTCATGCTTACCCAACACAGTGCAGCTATAAAGATCATGCTCGTGAGACCACATAATGACAAACAACATGGATAATTTTAATAAGGCCGCCAACAGTTCCAACTTCTTTTCAAAGTTCAGATTCATCACCTGTCATCATAAGTCTTTTTTGCCTTCCTCTACAGAAAGATTATGTAACCATTGTGACTTAATAAAGCGAGAAGGTACAAATGGACAGTTGATACTTTTAAATCGTTCCTATACCATTTTCCGTCCCATTGCAGAAAAATTCATTCATCATACCAGACAAGTCGATCAAAGCACAGTAGTGTTTTGAACTCCTATTCAAATGTACACATTCGGTCCGGTCTGGGATGCAAAAAAAGCACATCACACCCTGCTCTTATAACATCCCAAGGACTCAATGTCCATCCCTTCCTCTAATAAAACACAGGGAGAGTCACGTAAACCTTTACTTTAGTCCTCTTTTGGCTTGTGGGTCGAGAGCGTCGTCCGAAATGCCACTCAAATGTTCAAGTTTGAAAAAAAGATGACTGAGTGGTAAAGACGGAAACAAAGGACAAGGAGCCGATGTTGGATTTTGGGATACAGGTCAAATACCTATGGACTGCAAGACTCTTCTCTCGACCTCATTCAAGTGGCTGGAAAACATGCTATAGCAAGGCTGCTGAGCAAACTGGGTCAGGAAATCTGTCAGATAAGCCTGTGGAGAAACCGGGGAGAGAAACGCAGGTACACAGGTTATCATTAGAGCTAATGATGTGAAGTCTGGTTAAAGCGGTAATGGGGATGAGTCAATGCTAAATGACTTACCTGAAGGTCAATTTGAAATATCGGATCCTTCAGAGCATCCGGATCTTCATCATCATCATCCTCATAATAATCATCATCTATGGGAAAATTACAACAACTGTTACAAGACAAGACTTGGAATTTTTAGTCTTTTGGTTTTATTAAAGGGACAATATGGAAGACTTTTTTCATTAAAATATCCAAAAAGTGGTATATATTTTGCTGACTTGTGCACTCACATTATCCCAATTGTTTGAAAGAACTGTTTTTTATTTCGCTTCAACAGCTTTCAGCCTTACTCTGCTTCATACTACCATAATAATACATTTTAAATACTTTAGCACATGATTTCTGCAGGAGTCCCATAGGATGCAATGAAGAAGACAACTCCCATTTATAAGCACTCGGTTCCGACATCATTAAACTACACATTTGTTGTGAATGTGTTCCTCTAGCGGCAAAAACGACATAATGTGCCTTTAACTAATGTTAATTCATTTGCTGCTGTATTTTTTTCTCCTGTGTTGATTACACGCAAATCAGGTTTATTTTTTTTGTTTCTGTGCTTCAGCAGTGCTACCAAAGTTCCATCAAAAAGTGAGAATTTCTTAAAGCTTTTATTTTTAACTATATTTTAATTTCGTCAACAATATTGAATGTTGATATAGTCAGTTTTACTATAGTTTGACTACAGTAATTGGGAAAAATAAGGTAATTGGTGATTTTCTTTAGGTTTTATCATCAATTATTCCATTTTAGAAATTAACACTTTAAACAGGTAAAGAACAACATGATTATCCAGTACAGAAATATTGAAAACAAAAGATATTTTTTGTCAACCTAAATTTTGAAAGCCAAAACAATACTGCAAAACAAGACTGGACAATTGCAAATGTAACCTTGTTATTAATATATCTGTTTACCATATTTGTTGGAGGCAATAAGATCCGACAAAAGCTGTCCTGCTAGTCCTTCATCTTCCTCCTCATCATCCTCATCCTCAGCCAGATCATCCCACATTCCACCAGAGTCTGCAAAGCAAACAAAAGCTAGCTTTAGACAACCCCACATCTTGCCGTCATCATATTAACAATAGTAGTAAACAGTACCACATATGTACCTTGGCTCCAGTCTGCAGGATTTGCTCTGTTTGCATTAGCCTCTACCACAGAAGACAGTTCATTGACGATAAGTTTAAAGATCTTGACCAGCAAAGGAATGTTGGTCCACCGCTGAGGATCTGAGAGACACTGATCAGTCAGATATGACACAATAACAGTTAATAATTATTCAATTAAACAGATTATTAACTTACTCTTGGCTGATTTGGAACGTGTGCAAATTCCCTCGTCTGGATTAAAAATTTCATCTCCTTTGACGACTATATCTTGAAGGCGCTTGTCATTTGTGTTCAGACCGTGCTGGAGAAGTTTACACAAGGCGACAGCACTGTGGACAGAGTGCTTACACTGTTATTTCAACGAAAGCTGTGTGGTTTCTTCAAACACACTGGAAACGAGATTGGAAACCCTTACCTGACTTTGCCTTCGTACTGGCCGTAGAACAGATGCTGGCGACTCATCCACTCAGCCATGACAAACTCCAGGGCCGGTTTCCCTGTGGGACCTGGAAGACTGCATAGGAATTCCAGCAGGGGCTCCAACTGGGAATGGACCAGGTGGGCGAAAACCATAATCAGGGACTGAAAAATGAAGAGAGAGAATGTGTTTCACACCTCATTTGAGCTGCCAGCTGCAGCACAATTCAGACCTACAATATCTGTCATACATGAAAATTAATGTTCAATATGCAAAAACAAGCAAGCATCTATAACATGCTGAAAAAAATAGTTTATTAAGAGCTTGCTATTTCTGTTCCTGTTGTACATCATCTCATACCTGCTTCTAGGGTTCAGTTGTATACTAAAATGGACCACACAGTTTTGTTTTCTTTACTTACAAGGATCTAAATGTTCTAGCATGTTAATTACAAATAAAATAAATAAATGAGTTCCTGTGTCCGTTACATGTTGTGTACATAACAATAAATGATACATAATTAGATGCAATATGCCTAAAACCAAACCCAAATACAGTAAGTACATGTTGTTAATTAATATTACTCAACATATAAATGTACACTTACACTGTAATAGGACACCATAATATAATGTTCTCCCAATAATTGTTACTATCCTCTTACAGTCCTATTTTTTGTCATTATTTGCCTGATACTTATTTTGAATTACTATGGTTTTGATGATTGGAAAAGTAAAAGGAATTTGTTCAGATGTATTTTTGATTAACACTCATCAGTTTATAAATCATTAAGACCTTTCTGACTAATTAATTGAAACTCGATTCATAAAAATCTGACATGGCTTATAAACAGCTAATATTTGAAATATTTGTCATTTTTTTATATTTATCCAGGGCTGAGAATAAACAAATATAATTTCAGATTATTTTCAAGTTTCAAAAACCATGTTTATTTCTTGACTAATGCAGGGTTTTTAAGAACCTGATGACCGGGAATATTTACCATGTTATTTTTCATTAAATCAATGTAAACTCACTATTGTGTCCAAGTCAGAATTATATGATTTAAACTTGCAACTTTTTCCTTAGAATTTTTTTTTTATCTCCCATTTCTGATTTTAAAACATGCAATTGTCTTTTTCCCCACATAACTGGACTGGCAATTTAGAGTTTATATTGTACAGTTTTAAGGAAAATTGCAAACAACAACAACAACAAAAAAAAAAAAAAAACTGTCAGAACTGTGAGTAGAAAAGTCAGAATTACCGATTTATATCTGCCAATTTTGGCAATTTTTATGATTTAATATTACCTGCATCACACTGAGTGTCTCAGCCTGCTGCATCTTGCTGAGAATAGCACGCAGTATTTGGTCCAGCTGGTCAGCTAACTGAGTGCCAGCTCGGGTAATAAGAGTGGACACCAAACGACCCACAAAAGCAGCGGTGAACTCAGACGTGCGGGGGTCCAGGAGCTGACTGACAACCTGCATGACATACCACAGTCCACTGTGACCTTGCTCATCCTGCCACTGGGCAATCTGCTCCAGCGCCACAGACACATAGGCCCGCAAGCATTCACCGCCATTCTGGGGAAAAACCAACGACCATGTGCTTTAGATAACAACTGACTCTAAAAAGACATGTCAGATTTGTGTCCAAGACTCTACCTGCATTGTGGTGTTGTCATCTGTGCGGAGGGTACATTGAGCCACTGCTGGAAAAGCTTGGCACACCAACATATCGGAGAGCGGAGGTTTAGTGTTGCGAACAACTGTAGTTAAAATATCTATGGAAGTCTGTAAGAGCATAAGAATACATATTACTGACAGAAAGCACTTGTGTTTGTTTACTGCCATACCACATTCACGGGCTATTACACAACAGATGCATATTTAATATTTAACAATAGAACTTCACAAATACAATACACTAAAAACAAACATTTTATAAAATCAACTTAAGCAAAGCTTAATGACCAAAAAAATACAACTTCATGAAAGTTTTGATAAAACTAAGTTTTTCTAGGTCCATTTTTAAAGTTTATTGTGATAAATATTTCAGTCTCATAACATTGTCAGTCAAACAAAATGATTTACAGGCAAGTTACAGACATAAAAAAACGTGTTAATGCTTTTTCAAAATTCAGTTCAACACACTGTGTGTATGCAACTTGTTCATTTGTATTGAAAGTTTCTTTTAAATCTCACAATCTTTACATCTCATAACTGACATTTTCCCAAAGTTCATCATAAAAACACACAATTCATATTTTTATCAGAGATTTTTTCAGAGAATTCCAAGATATAAACTCGCTACTGTGTGTTAAAGTTACAGTTGTAAAATAAACTTGCATTTTTTTCATATCTAACAATTTTCACTTTATAATTTTCAATTGCTTTTCTCCCTCAGAATAAGACTTTTTAACATGGAATTTAGACTTATATATTTTGGACCTAGATAAGTATATTTTAGATCATAAGTCTCAAACTCAATTCCTGGAGGGCCACAGCTCTGCACAGTTTTGCTCCAACCCTAATCAAGCACAACTGGGCTGTTTCTTAATATGCATTCTTCAGTGATCTTATGTCCTTGTGTTCTCATGTAACGTCATCATCAACCACCAAAGTTCAGTTCCAAAACTCAAGACAGCAAGAACAGAGGACGCGTGAAACTCCATCGAGGATGCGCCGATGCAGACTAGAGTGTAAAACTCGCTCGAGAAGTCCCAGAAGTCATTGCAGCTGAATAAAGGTGGTGGAAAGCACATCATTTTATATCTTTATTATTAAAGTTCAGAGATATAACTTATTTCATTTAGGAGTTTCCCTAAATGAGACAGTTAAAGTAAACATTAACATGGGTGTTTATTTGCTGAAATTTGTATTAAAATCTGTTTTATTTGTATTGTGCAAAGTATATTTGTAAGATTTTTGTGCATGTTTTATATATTGAAAAGGGAAAAAAACAAATCATATAAATGCTGTAATGTTTAAATAATTTTCAGTTAAAACGGGTGAGGGTCATGTGACCATCAGGAAGAATGCAGCATCTCATTTCTCAGAGGATGCATTCTCTGTTCTTGCAGTCTCCCAAGTTTGCTCTTCCGAGGTAAGTTGGCAAGGATGGTCTTTGCAAGAACACAAGTACGTTCTCTGCGTTCTTGGAACTGAGAAACAGCCCTGATCCAACTAAATCAAGGTGTTCAAGAGTAGTCTTAATTAGTTGGATCAGGTGTGCTTGATTAGGATTGGAGCAAAACTGTGCAGAGTTGTGCCCCTCAAGGAATTGAGTTTAAGACCTATGCTTTAGATAAAGACTTGAAAAAAAACTTGTCAAACATATGTTGATGATAAATACAGTTTGGACGAAGAGCAAAGTAATGAGTTTAACTTACAGCACAAAGTCCTGATGGGATTTTATCAGGCGGCGCGTGCATAATGCTAACGAGAGTAGGAATGAGGCGCATTTGCATGGGTCCTTGGCAGGCTTCAATCTGGGAAAGTTCCTTGAAGATGTCCTGCGCTAAAGATGCTACAACAGGATCTAACAGAGTAGGACAGGAGGACGTGATAATCTACTAATATACCAGGTGATAGCAATGGTACTGGATGTTGACTATAAAATGATCTTACCATTACTGTACTTGAGGAAGATGGCAATAGTGAGGGGGCAGATCTTGTTCTCAGCACTAGTAGTGAAAGCTGGATCTACGGTGCAAACAATACAGAGGGTCTCCATGACTAAAGTGAGCACTTCAGAGCTAAACTGAGCCGCCAGCTGAACCAGGCCTTCCAAAACACTGGGCAGGAATGGCTGGAGGACGTGCGTACTCTCTGACAGCTTTAGCTGATCACAGTAACTGTAAAACAAATGTTAGAAGTCATGTTAAAACGAAAGAAAAATGAATTTAAGAAAAAACAAAAATTGTTCAAAAGACAGGAGTCAGTAAGATTTTTTTAAAGAATTTTACCATACCATTGTCGCATTTATTTCATGCAAATGCAATAAAATGCTAATTTTAAAATAGCAGAATGTTTATATATTAAAATGCTATTTCTTCCTGTGATGTAAACAATTTAGACTGATTTTAATCAAATAATTTTAATCACAATCATTTTAAAAGAAATCATTTTAATATGTTTATATGGTGCATGTATTTTTTTCCATTATGTCATGAAAACTGTTCTTAGTGCTGGCTTATATTTTTTGTGGAAAAAAACTAAAAAAGTTATTATTATTTAAAACAGAAATTTTATGTGACATAATCATTGAGAAACACCCATACTAAATTAAAGAATTAAAAAAAAATAATGATAATAATGGTGGCGTGGTGGCGCAGTCGGTAGCGCTGTCGCCTCACAGCAAGAAGGTCACTGGTTCGAGCCTCAGCTGGGTCAGTTGGCATTTTTGTGTGGAGTTTGCATGTTCTCCCATGTTCACGTGGGTTTCCTCCGGGTGCTCCGGTTTCCCCCACAAGTTCAAAAACATGCGCTATAGGTGAATTGGGTAAGCTAAATTGTCCGTAGTCTATGTGTGTAAATGAGAGTGTATGGGGGTTTCCCAGTGATGGGTTGCAGCTGGAAGGGCATCCGCTGTGTAAAACATATGCTGGATAAGTTGGCAGTTCATTTCACTGTGGTGACCCCTAATAAATAAAGGGACTAAGCCAAAAAGAAAATGAATGAATGAATGAATAATAATAATAAATTACACCAAACCTTTGAATAACATTGCAATAAAAACACATATTTGCATTTTTTCTGCGTGCATTCACTGTGAAGTCGATGCCAAAACTATATATTGTACAT
Organism: Danio choprae; assembly: GCA_903798125.1. NCBI lineage: Eukaryota > Metazoa > Chordata > Actinopteri > Cypriniformes > Danionidae > Danio > Danio choprae. Next base: position 536,696 of record CAIGQW010054176.1, on the reverse strand, counting down.
TAGTAGAATATAAACAGAGAGGTGCAAATAAAACCACAGTTTTGTGTGAAATATTAAATGAAGTGGAAACAAAAGTCTCACCCCCAGATAGCTCTGACGGCAGAGATGCGAACGGAAGGTGGCTGACTCTCGTGTAACCCGCTTACGGTGGCCTGCAGGAACTGCTGAATGAGCTCTGGAGACATCGCTGCAGTGAAGCGACTGGCTGCCCATAAGGCCCGACCCAGCAGGAACGGAGAGGCTGCTGGGAATCAAATAACACATGGATCAAATCCGGTCATTATATTTGGCCCGTTTAGAGTTGTATGATCAAAATGAAAATGTTGAAGGAGGCTACCTGGTAAATTGAGGTCCGCGAGGATGACATTGGCAAGAAATCCATGCATATCGAATTGCACGCGACCGTTCTTTACGTTCTCTGTGATGATGGTCTTGACCGATCCCAGCGCCAGCATGCAAGCTTCATGCACCTTCCACCTGCAAAACCGTGGAGAGACACTGATGTGAAGCAACACAATAATAGACCAAGATTGCTTGTGATAGAATAGAAAATGCGTTTAGTTTACTATGACTGGACACATATCTCATGTAGTTTCATTCGATTTAAAAGCAACTGATTCAATTCAATCACAAATTCGATTCACTTCTATAGATTGGATAAAGTACAAATTGGGTTTTATATAGAGTTTGTACTAAACATCTTTTATTTAATTTTTTAAAATAAATGTAGCATTGGGAACACTATTTAATTAGATATAGCCGTTTTTTTCTTTTTTTTTTAAATCTATTTTTAAAAACATTGAATAAAGATATACGGTTTGGAATAGAAGTCAAAATTATTAGCCCCTCGGTAAAATTGCAATTATTTTTCAAATATTTCCCATGTGGAAGGAAATTTTCACAGTATTTCCTATATTTTTTTCTTCTGGAGAAAGTATTATTTCTTTTATTATGCCTCAAATAAAAGCAGTTAAAATAAGTTCAGGACACTATTATTAGACCCCTTAAGAAATATATGGTTTTTTTAGGCTACAGAATAAACCACTGTTGTCCAATGACTCGCATAATTAATCGAATTTGTTAAATACTATATCATACTATAGGAGCAGTGTAAATATTACGTATGTGTGATGTCATGTGACTAAGGGAAAACATGAGTGTCATTAATTAAAACGCCTGTTCAAGGGAGTAGCTTGAGGAGGAAGGGGGTGAGTGAGGGACCTTATATTTGTTTGTTGACCAAATCATATTGTTAATCCTTTTTGTTTCGGTTTGTTTTGTCTATACGTTTCTTAAATATGCAATGAAGAAAATAAACAAGATGCACATGCAAGATGATTAACGAGTCACGAGTTATTCCCTATCTCAATTGCTTTATTTGTTTGTCTGCCGCTACACTTACTATATCTAATACTACAGTACATCTAAAAATAACTAGTAAAATTATATGTACAGTCTTCAAGGCAAAGACAAAAGAAACTAGTTATTACAAATGAGTTATTAAAACTTAAGTTAAAAAAGAAATATTTTCTACGTTAAACATCACTCTGAAAAAAATCTCATTAAGCAATCTTATCAGCATATCTTTTAATATTCATTCATGTTTATTCCAATTAAAACACGCTGGTGCTCTTTAGGATTCCATATTAGCTCATCAAATTGAGAAAGCATTAAAATAGAGCCACTGATATTTTTGAAAGCAGTGTTCGTGCTTTCTGCTTACCAGTGTTCACTGCCAGTGTTCTTGGCTTGCTCTGCCTCCTGAAGGTGTCGTGTTGCGGCTGCCGCTAAAGCTGCAGCGCTCTCGTTCTGAAACTCAGCAGCAACAGCCTGATAGATGAGAGCGAGCATTAGAGATGGGAAAAAAAAAAGGGGAGAACATTCAAACACCCACAAACTCCCAATGCTCTCACCAGCAACAGATCCTGTGCCGATATCCGAACCGAATAAGAGAACGTGTCATCATCTTCATCCTCGACAAACTGCTGCGGGTTGGCCGTCCACACCTTGATCTGTGAGATGGATTTGAATGTGAAGATAAAAGCTATATATGTATAAAAAGACAACAGACACTCACACCTCCCACAAACCTGATCCTCCGTGATCTGCATGTAGAGTATGATGTAATAGATGAGTTCCGGTAAAGCTTTCTTCACTGTGCTCTTGAACTTCTTGTTCTCCAAGAGTGTGTGGACAAACTCAAAGATGCTGAAGACAAGGTTTTCAAAGCCAAGGACCTCACCTGTGAAAACAACAGCTCATGTTTACATGCACACCAACACACTGATAACTCACCAATATGTGAGCCTGGGACCACAAAACCGGACATTAGGGTTAATTTTCTTTGAAAATTGAGATTTATACATGATATGAAGGAGAAAAAAATAAGCTTTCTACTGATGTATTGTTTGTTAGGACAGGGCATTATTTGGCTGATGCACAACTATTTGGAATAAAATAAAAAAAGTATATATATGTAAAAAGAAATCACCTTTAAAGCTGTTCAATCATATTCCTGATCAAAAATTAAGTTTTGATACACTTATGACATTTAATTTATAAAATTTCATCATGAAACATGATTTTTACCTAATATTCTAATGATGTTTTTTGGCATAAAAATAGACTTGAAAATGTAGTAACTTGAACTTATAACATTTATATACTGCTACTCTCTGAGGAATTGATGTGCTTCTATTGTTCTCACTTGTAAGCCGCTTAAGATAAAAGCATCTGCTAAATGACTAAATGTAAAATAAATCAATTATTTTTACTCATGCAATGCATTTTTGGCTTTTAACACAAATACACCTGGTATTTGACTGCTTTTGTGGTCTAAGGTCACATACCAGCTTATTGCAATAACCCGTTATCCCAGTTTAGATGCAACCAATAGCCTGACAATGCATGAAAAAACAGCATTTACAAGACTTTATTAATAAATCAGTTTTTTTCTAAGTAGTGATGTCAAAATGTAATCATTTGCATAACTAACTTTGGGCATTTCATTTGTCATGTTGTTTATAAATAAAACTGATTAGGAGTATTGCAACATGTTAGCAGGAAACTCACAGCTCATATATTAGTATCTCAAGATGCAGCATTTTGATTGCACAGCTTCTACTTCTGCTGCATGAGATGATGAAAACACACTTTTATCATTATTTGGGTCAAGAAAGCATATGAAACTGAGGTATATTTCCACCTCCCTTACAATAGAATGTCAGCTCCATATGGATGCGCTTAATGCTGCAGTAAAGACGCATTCTTATCACACATGCGCACTTTATCATACCATCAGAAAGCAGGTTGATGCTTTATATATGCTGGGCAGAATCAGTAAAAGGGGCAAAATTTTAGTTGACAATCAGTTTATGTTAAACAATTAACATAATGGTTAAGCCATTTACATGATCACATACATTGTCAGTTTAAAGGGACAGTTCACCCAAAAATGAAAATTTCCTTACTATTATCTCAGAATCAAGTGGTTCTCTAAACTATTATGAATTTCTTTCTTCTGCTGAAACACATTTTCAAAAAAAAGCAGGCTTTGAATATTATGAGTCAATGGATGTTTTTCCCAACATTCTTCACAATATCTGTCTTTGTGTTCAACAGAAGAAACTCAAACAGGTTTGGAATGAGTGGAGGATGAGTAAATAATTAAAATTTTGGGGTGAACTATCCCTTTAATAAGCACAATCGAGTTAAAAACACGCATGTAAACACACTCATTGACAGTCAATTCCAAAAATAAATTGTCACATACCATCAGAGTCAACTGGATCTTCTACTTCTTCTGTGTAGTTGACCTCAGTTCTCACATAAGTTCACATCATGTTAAGGAAAAGAACATGAAAAATATATTTAAAGGACTGATAAAAATGGTAGAGAAGTCTGAGATGTTAATATTGGTAAAAGGTTTGATTGAAAGGATATAAAGAGGCACTCTCTGTCAGAGTGTTCCAAACAATAGGAAGAATCTGTTGCATTGAGGACACCATGGGTTTGGGGAAGTTCTTCACCAGAGCCGTCACTGCCTATGAGGAGACAACAATACATAATTACATTAAAATCATGAGGGGAAACAGCTAGTCATGACGGGACGGTTAGTCACCTTCAGCACTTCCATCTTCAGGCCACTATCGGAAGTGGGACCGTCTGGGATCTGCAGGGCCTGTATGAAGGCTTCTGTGAACTGCTGGACTACAGGGAAGATCAGAGCATTGGCAGCACCCTGAAACCAAATAAAACAGCATTAAACATCAATAATATGTTTGATATGTAAACTTTAGTAATAACATGGTGAAACTGATTGAGAAGGAATAAAAATGAACACTTTGACGGCAGAATTTATTCATTTTGTGTTAATTTAGTTGACTTGTGTACATGTTCAAAACTTTAGGTTTCATAAACTATTTTATGTTTTTAAAAAAAACATATATGGTCTGTCACTGTGTGAGCCTTCAGTCACGAGAGTTTAAAGTATTCAGGAACATGAAATTGTACTGTTTGTAACTTATAAAGATGTATTTTTTTATTATTTATACAATGAAGACAATATAGTGTTTTTTTTTTTCATTTGACTATTCAATTTCTGTACCTGAATACTGGGATGTAAAATATTTCACTTTGATCTTTTCAATAATAATCCCCATAACCTTCAAGAATAAACTCAGTCAGTCTAAATAAATGAGTTATTTCCAAATAGAGCTATTCAGGCTATCTGGTGAAATTGATATTCATATCACAATATATATCAAGCAAAACAAAATATCGCAATGTCAAATTTCTCCAACATCGTGCAGCACTTATTAATTACTTACATTAATTTTTTTTATTATTATTTTTTAATCATACAGTTTAAAAGTCTTGTAATCACCCAAATAACACTGTTTTTACTCATTGGTTTTTCCAGTATTTGCCCTATAAAATGTTAAAATATTATTATTAAACATACAGTAAAATCAGTTAATAGTGAAAAATGACTACAAATTTACTGACCTAATCATTAAACAATTTAATAACTTAAGTAATTTATAGCTGTAATGAAATCATTAGGGTGACTTGGTGCTCAAGAAACATTTATTACAAATGCTAATTCTACTAATGAATAATTTCTGTGACATTACAAATAAACAATGAAATTTACTGTTGTTTAAATCAATTTCCTGTATATAACCTGAATCAAGGTAAAAATGTCTCTTGCTCACTCTCTCTTACATTTTAACCAAAGCAATTCACTAAATCTTTACCTTTGCTACTTCATCAATTGCACAGATGAGATTGGCACATGTTGTAAAGATCTCAACTGCTCTGGATCGAGTGCGAATACTATAAACCTGCAAAAGCAATGAACACCACCACAAAAGCACTTTTGTCAGTTTCATAAACTACAAAAGAACTTCAATGTGTATATGAGCCAAGTATAATACCTCTGCCATGGTAAAAATCTTGTACATCTGAGGCAAAATGACAGGAGCAACATCGGGCATCTGCACATCCGTCACCTCCCGAGTAAATTCTATGAAACAAAACATGATAACTTGCTTAAAACCAAACCAAGGTCACTAATGAATTTGCAGAAGAAAATCATTACCCGTCAGGACTCTCATGGCGCCGTGTACAGCGTTGACATCTCCACTGGCCAGCATGTCCATGAGGAGCTTAAAGAGGCCAGGCCAAGCTTCAGGCCAGTCCCAGTGTGCAATAGCAGAAAGGGCGTAGGCCACGCTGGAGCGCACCTTACTGATGGCCTCCCGCAAACCACTGGGCAACAGCTCACGGATCGCAGCTTTGGCCTGAGGAAAAAAAGCAATTAATAACACCATATCTCGATTACTCTTAAATGCTTGGTCCTAAATATGTGATTCTTACCCATTCGGTTGTCTCTGGAGGTCTGTATTTTTCTGACTGGGCGCACCAGTGAGTCTCGACATACTGCTTTAATATGACAGAGGCCAACTGCAAACGATATATAGCAAACACATTTAGCAAAACTAACAATAGTTTATGTTTATTTGGTTATAGTGTGTGAGAAAATCAAAATATATACTGTTTATTATGCTAGCGCACATTATTATTCTTTAGGTGAACAATTAATCTGTGCAAAAAAAAAGTTTGTTTTGGTAATCTACAATTAAAAGCTTTCGCTTTTAGAGTGGCGGTTCTTCTTTGTTGACGTCAGTTTGACAGCTTCAGTCACAATATTCTTAACCCTGCCCATCTTACTGTTAGTTTGCTACGAGAAAATGATGTGCAAAAAGAAAGCCCCGCCCCTACTCAATATTCCGTTTCAGTTGGAAGTACATCAACATACTGAAATATAGTCTCGGCAACTTCCGGTTCATGCGGACTTTAATAAATGCTGTTAAATGCAGATATCAAGTCTTACTTGGCGAATAGCGAGTGCTCCATGTGGGTCGACTGTGAGCTCTGCAAGGTGAACTCCAAACTCTACAAAAACAGGAGCAAAAATATGAGGTCATTTTCTGCGTGAGGCCAAAAATCACAACTAGCAAAACAAAACAAAGTAAAAAAAATCGTTTACAAACTCTACGCTGATCAACAGAAATTGAAGTTGATAGTTTACCCTCAAATAAAGAATTATTTTTTTTTTTGCTGGAAATGCATGCTTGGTGCTTAATAAAAGTAAAATCCTAATAGGTGGCACTTTGAAAGTAAAAACAAAAACATATACAGGCAAAACAAAATGAATTCTAGTGTGATACATTGACTTCTAACAAAGGATTGGTTTGTGCATGAGCTAACGAATGTAGCATAAGCCAATTTTGTTACAGCTGTATACGTTTTTCACTATCAAAAAGTGCTGGTAGATGTTGACTTACATTTTATGAATCACCAAGGGCCACGGTTTTAGCTAAAAAAGTTTTGGACTGAGGGTGTGTAAATTACAATCAAATTTGCATTTTGGTGTGAACTAAAATGCATTAGATGCAAAGTCACACAACACTGCTATATCTTTCATCATCCATGGATTTAGTTCAATAAGAGGCTAGTAGCCAAGAGACAATGCTACTGCTGACACTAAACACACAGCAGATCCATGAGAGAGGCCACAACCCACTGAACAACTGACTTTCAAGGGTATTTCTGCCATTATATGCTTTTTTTCCTAAACAAAGCATACAGTGTACAGTCCATAGACACACAACAGTTCAAAAGTTTGGAGTCAATGTCATTTACAAAGAAATGAATACTTTTATTTACTGCAAATTCATACAAATAATTTATTTTTCAAATGACTTCACTTTTTTAGCAATTTTATTTGCAGTCCAAAGATACACTTAGAGTGGCGGTTCTTCTACACTTCCTAAAGGTTTGTGGTCTATTTTTTTTTATTTATTTATTCTCAAGAAAACTGATACTTTGATTTAGCAAGAATGCACTCAATTGTTCAATAGTAATAGTGAAGATTTTTAAACTGTTATAAAACAAATGGTTTCAAATAAATGCTTGAGCTATTTTGAACATCTTGATCCACAAAAAAATGTGTTTATTCCCCTCAAAAATATTGAACTGCATTGTTTTCAACATGGGTACTAAGGAGCTTCTCGCTTAAAGTCAACATTGAACAAAACGCATCCTTATCATTCATTTACATTAATAATTCATTCACCGACTTTGATCAATTACTGATTTTTTACATTATGCATTTTGTTTCTTTAGTCAAAGCTACAGACTCCCATTCAGCCACATAAAAAAGATTCTACTCTTTCTCCCCAAATAAAGATGATGAAACAGCCACAAAACTCCAAGCAATATAGCAACTTTAAAAATACTGGGTGATGTTATCATCATGATGGTGTGTATTTGGACTTAATATTAATTTGAACACTAGAACAAACCTCAAGTGACCAGCTGTGTTTTGGCATTGTAGTCAGAAGGCGAAATAAAAGGATGAAGAGGTGTGCTAGTAAAATATTAATAAAACAGAACATTTTAAGGGGTAGTTCATCCAAAATCTAACCACTGACCCTATTCTTTAGTGAAACACAAAAATTAATCACCATTCACTTTAATTGTATGGGGGTTTTTTTGCAATAAAATGTTTTCTGAGGCTGTCAGATTTAAAATACACCAACAAAATACATATAAAAGTGATACAGTTTAGGAACAACATGAAAATGAGGAACCAGAGAGCGTTGGGCGGGAACAATTACTTAGAAATTGTACTTAGAAACGCATATTTATAGCCATAAAGTTACGTGAGCAAGTTTAAAAGTGAAACTGACTTGATGTGGAAGAACACAGCTAAACTTCTCACTCGTATTATTTACCTTATGCCTGAACAACCACCAGCTACAAATGCGGGAACATGTTGGATTCGGCTGCACACGTTCTGCCTCATATTTCAACCCAATATTTTCACAAATTTATCGTAAGTACATGAATTATAACCATGGTTAAAACACACAACAAAATCAGCATTTGAACTGTGAAACAAAGTCCAGCAAGGCCCGTGTGTTAAATAATTCTGCTCTTCACATGGTGTCATGCATGTTGTGGCTGCATCTCACGTCAGTTCTTACCCTCCGTCACTTCCAGCACTTTAATGCGTTCCTCCGCCGCCGCTCGCACTTCTTGTACCGGGGACAGAATGGCGTTCAGCGCGTCTATCAGAGTCTCTTTCAGTCCTTTATCCACCTGGTCGAGACTCGAAACCGGGCCGGGGCCCGACGCGCTCATACCCGCCATATTTTCGCCAGTCTTGCCGAGGCTAACGGAGAGATGACCGGGGAGCCGACGGAAGGATGCACAGCGCGCCAATGCACGTTCAGGGAGGGACTATGAAACGATGAGATGTTGCCATTCGAGAATCATTTGGCGCTTTCATAACCATAATGGCTCCATCCAGAGGAAAGGAGGCTGAACAGCTACTTTGAGCTGACGTTATGTGCCCCACTTTGTCGCCACCTAACGCTCAATGCTCTTGGTTTATGCTTTACCTCACATTCTGTTGCACACAAATGACATCAGAAGTGGATCAGTGTTTATAGGTGAGAACAAACCATTTTATTCCACAGTTGAATTAACATCGGAAAAGTCTTGTTTTAAAGAAAGCCACAGTATACATCACAAAGTATATTTTCACACAGCTTTTTCTTCTGCCTGCTACATTTCTTTTTGTCCGACAACCTACATTAGGATTCTGTACAAACACTTCTAATGCATCAAGCAACAGATCAGAGCAGATCTCAAGCTACTGAAAAATCAGGGTAACCAGCCGCGTTATTGCTGGGATAAATAAATAATATTTTATATTATTAGACACATGTACCAAAACAGTGGGTTCCAAAAATAATTTCAGACCATTTTGATTAGTCCAATTAATATTATTTGGTGTAAATAGCCCAGATCGACAAATTCATGTTAAGAAATTCTCAAGGCGATTGGGGAAAGAAATAAAACAATAAATATGAACAAAAATACATTTTGAGGATACCGAAGTTCCCCTTTGTTTTGCATTTATGGGATGGAAACCCCTGAGGTACATCTATGCATCACGTTCTCTAGAGAAGGAAAAAAAAAAAAGTGTTATAGAAGGAAATCTTCAAAAATACAAAACAAAAAGCTGAAGAATCATACAGATTTTTCTTGTTAACAGTCCTATCAAGAAGGCAGTAGCACCAAGGGAGCGAGGAGGGCGGGATTCAATAAGAGGATGAAATCTGGTGCATTCTTGGTGCTGTAACTTATGTGCAAAATGGGGAGCCTTTTTGACTATCCTTCGAAAAAAAACATGATTTTGGTCCTTATTCTGACAAATCGTTTATTGCGCAGCTGACGCAGATGTAGTCCTCGTTTTCGGCCTGCTCAGCAGACACTCCCACACAGACCTGGTGGAACCACTGGTTACAGCTGCCGTCACACTGGACCCAGTTTACCTGAGAGGACATGAGGAAAAGTGTGTTAATTATTTATGAGCCTTAAAATAACCCAATTACGCAAGCAAGAATGATGCACTGCTTTAGCAACAAAAACATTTCAGTTGTGCTAGAACTAACCTCGTTTCCTTCTGGTTGCTGGCACCGCTTTGCCGAGCACACAGACCAGTCCTCCTCAGAGTCGTCTGAATTCGATGGGTCAGAAAGGGAGTTGGAGGGGGAGGTGGTTCGTTTCTCCTCTCTTCTCCTTTCTTTGATCATTTTAGGCTTCTTTTTCTTAGGCTTCTTTATCTTGTCTCTGTACTGGCCCTCTGTGATTTCTTTTTCTAGACGCCGTTTGCTGGTCTTCTCCACCTTTTCGTGTTCCTTTTTGATTTCTGGAACTGCATCCTAGATGCAACAAAAGCAATTCAAAATCAGTTATTTAATATTCAGAACTCGTATACTTGAGCTCACATGATTAAAAAAATAAAAAATCTGATTTTGTAATTTAATGATGACGTTAACATATTGCTAATACTACTTAACACCATATGGACAGTACACAAATATTGGATTAAAAGTGCAGTTTTTAAACATTTATAACAATACTTCGATTATTGAAGAAAATACAGATTTATTTATAAATTATTTTAAAATGATGGCATGTTTGCCCCAAGTCCAATGTTGAAAAAGACAAAATAAAAAGGTAAAAAAAATAAATAAAAAAAAAGACAATGCCAGATCGCACATGAACAGACCCTACAGTTTACATTTTAAAAACAAATAAAAAAAGTATATTCATATTATTAATTACCCATTTGGTAAAATGAATGTTTATTTTCAAGCACTTCATCTAAAATCTAAGCACTTTTCAAGCCTTGACAACAATAGAATAAAATTCTAATTGAAAATTCATTTTCAAATGGCCATAAAAAGTGTTTAGGACCAAAATGCATATGCAGTTTGGAAACTACAGGTTAACTCCAACATTCCAATGCTGCAAAATTAATGTTATTGAAGTATCAGTAAGCAAGTTGGCCACGTTCTCCCACCTGTCCTTTGCTGTGTGAGGGGCTCCTGTGAGGTGGACTTCGGTCTTGGGCAATGTGATACTGGTGATCATGTTCGCTGCTCTGCAGGGAGTGCTGGGATGGTGAAAACCTGTTGATCAGGCTGCTATAAAGCTCCTGGAGCTCCGGCAAAGTCACCTGTAGGAGAAGCCCTTCCACCAGAAGCTCCTCCAACTCAGCACTGAGCTCTAGAACACACCACACGTTCCCAGCTGTTCACATCCAGACGTTTACAAGCATTCTGTGAAACTTATTAAAATCATCAGGTCACCGACTCACCACTAAGAGGAATACAAGGCTGCAGCATGTAGAAAGAACTGTTGCTCCCTTCCAGTGTCTGAGATGATGTGAATCCAGAAATGTGCCTTGCCTGCATCATACAAATAAAACAAAACATTATCAAATAAAATCAAAGCATACATCTTACGAGCTATTTATATTTGAGCAAAAAATTCTCACTTTTCCATTTGGATGTGGTGTAGGAAGAGAAACCTGCTGCACTTTGTGTTGCCAGCGCACCGTTCTCTCAATCACATATCGCAGAGCATCGCCCTCTGGAAGCCGAACCCGAATCCGCTGTAAGGATGCGAGCAGAGGAAGCACCTTATCCAGGGGTGGCTTCTCAGAGCGCTTGCAGAGTGGGCATAACCAGGGTTGCCCTATCTGGATGTCTTTGAAGCCTGGCACGCAGCCACTGTGGTAGGCGTCTCTGCAGAGTTCACACTGGAGCATGGGGCCCGCAGGGACAGTGTGACATAAGCACACTGTGGGGGCCAAACAGCTGGGCGAAGACTGGAACTTTGACTCATTTGAGGTCCTCAACATGGACAGGCTGTCCAGCTCTTTCTGATGTACGTCACTGAGAGTGGCCATCTGTTTGGAGGAGAACAAACAAATCTGAGCACATATTCCAGTGTCCTACACAGACCTGAGCAGTCAGGACTCAACAACGGTTTATTGTTGGGCTCAACAAATCACAGGGTTTAAGCAGTTTATAAAGTCATATTTAAGACTTGTTAGGGGGTATACATTTTTAAGTAATACTAATATGAATCTGAAAGGCAGTTTACATAACACCTTTGTAAACAAAAAAGAAAAATGTAAAACTTTTCATGCATTTTGGACATTTGTTTACATAAGGGTGTAGTAACAGCAGTGCTGTTATTTTCATAAAATGATAGCCATTCAAAGTTTAATAATCACATTGAGACACTTTTGATTTCCTTTTGTCTATTCCCAGATTTTTAATTTCTCTCTTGAAATTATAGCCAAGGCTTTTGTTTTATGATTTAAGATAGTTAAAGAGTGTTAAATTTGGTTTGAGAACCTTCAAAAATTTATTCTTTTTGAGTCTTCCAATAACAACAAAAGATTAACAAATCTATCAGGGTTGCCAGGACCAAGCAAAACTTGCATTTAGTCTTGCACCAAAAAGTGGCTTACCGCTGAAGCAGTATCTTTGCTCGTAGAAAGCACTTTTTCCACATCAAAAAGAGAGTCCAGTTTTACATCAGCTTTCTTGCATGGTACCAAGCCTTCCTTCGCTTTTTTAGACTTTGATTTCTGCGATCCTGTCTCACACCTAGGACACAAAACCTTCAAGACACAAACACAGAAGTCAATAACAACAGATTTTACTCGCCCAAATAATAAATTACCACACAAAATAAGTACTGTAATAAATCAAGCATCTACCTCAAGGAGAGAAAGGGATGAGTTCCTCAACAGGAATGTTTTAGCTGCACTCTCCTTCCAGGCCTGCACCTCAGATATTAAGCTTTCCAGTCGAGTCAGTGGTTCCAACATTACGGGAATACCTTTCGCTCTTGACACTAGTTCAGAAAGGGTGACCAAACCAGGAATACGGCCTCCAGCCTGTAGCGATAAATGTTTAAATGGACTAAGAGCCACTTACACAGGGTTCCATGTATCCAATCATAGGGTCTTGAATAATAGAGCACTACAGAAACATGGGAAACGTACCTGAAGACCATCTGCTTCCATTATCCACTCTCTGGCTCTGCTTACACAGTCTTTGAGCTGAAGACAGCTGGGCAAATACGCTGGGATGCTGTCCACTTCCTGTATAGCTGCCTCAAGAGTCTCAATACTATGACGAGGCCTAAACAAGAGCAAATAAGTGAGAATATACATAATTAAGACCTCTTGTAAAATTGTCAATATTATATCTTAAAAGTAACAGTAAATGTGTTTTTCCTACAAAGATGCTCCAATGACCTACACTATTGCTTTTAAAGTTTGGGATTAAAAAAAATAAAATAAATTATTATTATTAAGATAATGCTTTTAAATCAGGTATTAACTTTAATGATTAACTCTCATAATGGAGTTCTAGTATGCTTTAAAAATTCAGAATAACTGCAAATATATTAGTAAACAATCAAAACTTTGCACATAATTTAAGATCTTCAAAATGTACAATGTGATCTGGTTTTAAAAAAAAATATCGACATAACCTTTTAAAAATAAAATTAGTGAGGAGTAATTGCAATGTAGTTTTGATATAAATAGGTCTGTTTTAGAAATTTACTTTTTTTGTTGTTCACAAGCAATTTGAACTTTTAAAGGATTTTTTTCTTTAACAAAAAAAAAAAAAAAAAAAAACTGTGAAAGCAAATGCAGTAATAAATCATGTTAAAACCTTGAAAAGTGTGCTTTTTTTACATTCATTCATTAATATAAACAATACAGTTTTAGACCACAGACTTTCAAAAACATTTAATCTTATTGAACGGTAATGGTAAAGTATGGACATTATAAATGCTGCAGAATAAATTAATCTGGATAATATAAATCAGGAAACAGCACTGAATCAGAATGCAAACCCTTCACATATTTACTGTCCATCAGAACTAGCTTAATCATCTATGTTTTCAATATGCATGAACTTCATTCACCAAGAGCAATCCAATCAAGCATTTGCAAGCAAAATTATGCCAGAACAGTTTGCAAATAATTTGGTTTGCATCAGCTTGGTTACGCCAAACCAAAACCACAAGTAAGTGCTTTCATAACTCAGACCTCACTGATATTTTTGGTTAACATTTAACAAGACTACAAACCTAGCAGTGAGCATGTTATGGGCCTTTTCTTCCCAGTGTTCACAGACAGTGAGCAGCTCCTGCAGGCGGGCCATGGTTCTTTCCACGCAGGCATGTGGAGCAAGACCTACGCCTTGATCTATGAGCCTCCTCATGCAGTCCAGACTAAGGTCAGCTGGCTGATCGCTGGCTTCCTGAACGGCCTCCACCCAGCGCGCCTGCTCCAGCCTCTGCCTCAACACTGCCAGCTGCGGCAACTCCACATCGAGACCCGCACCTTCATCCAGGAGGCCTTGGAGTGCCAAGGAACTAGGCATGTCCTCTGCAAGAATATCTGAGCTCTGCTGCTGAAACTGTTCAACGCGGTTCAGGAGAGCCTGAGATAGGAGGAAGAGAGAGAAAATGTTAGATCATGAAAAATCAACAAGTTAATAATGAAGAACATTATTAGATATTTCAAAACACCTATACAAACAGCTAAATAAACCAATAACTTCCCTAAATGTCTGTGTAACTGTGGATATAATGAAGCAAACCATTTTAATATATTTGGAAAAGGTATGTATATTTAAGAATACTGGAAAGAAATACAGGAACATATACTTGAAAGAGATGTACCTATAGAAAGCAAATTGCTATATTTTGGCTGAAACAGAAACAGTAATGGCAGACAATAAATGCCTGATGTGTACTCTCTTGGCTGCCAGCAAAAAAGCAACTCACACGCAAAGGGCTACAAAAAGAGAGACAGACTTTAAATAATTAGATAGATGTGACCTTAGAGATTTACAAAATAGAAAAGATAACTTTTGAGACTTAAAGTATTTGTTCCTGGAGAATTGAGGTAATAGGTTGAATATTTTTAGAGAGAAGACCTGATTTTGCGGATATAAATTGATAAAAGATAAATTCAAAGTTAAATATATGTATATAATACATGTTGACATGTATTTAAGTAAATGCATGTATTCACTCTAATACCTATATGTATTAAGGTAATCTGAGATGATTCTAAAAAGAAATTGTATTAAGACATGTACTTACTCTGGACAAAAAAAAAAAAAAAAAAAAAAAGTATCATATACAATTAAGTATCATATACAATTAATAAACCTGCCAATTCATTCACAGCCAGTACATGTCTGTATACTGTAAGGTCATTTAAGGTTTCATTCTGTGGATCAAAATGTAACTTGAAATACTACATTATTTTATGCAAATAAACATTTACACAAAAAAGGGACATTTTTTATAAATGGGTACCTTCAAGAAAGGGGCCTGCCGGATGGTACAGGGAAGGTCATATAGTTGATTGACGAATGCCCTCAGTTCCTCTACTGTGAGCTGATTCTGAGACTTTCCCCCACCGGAGCGATACCTGTTCACACAGATGAGTATAGGATTACAGTTTTGCATCAGTTTAAAACAAGTTCTGCAAGAACTGTGGATAGATTAACACATCAGAAAAGGCAATGAATGTACCTCGTCTGTCTCTTGCCGTTGAGGAGCTGTTGGGCCATTGTGGTACATCTATCTGCATTCTGAATGACCTGACGTAGGTGATTTAGCAGGTCGGTCTCGGGGTACATTTTCTTCTCTGCTTCTGCCAACAAACAGCGGAGCTCCTCCAAATCTAACATGAAAAAAAAAAATTCTTTTAGGATTTAAAATGTATAAATAAAACTACTGTAGCAGAAATGCAATGTTGAGCCAAGTAATTAAATAATACCTGAAATTCAAATGAGAGTTAACAGAACAGTAACACATAACAGTAGTTGTACTTTATCAGAACAGAACAGTTTTGACAGGAAGAAGTGCTTATAGACTACCAGAGCTAACTAAAATTAAACAAAATGACAATACAGATCCACATTTTTGTACCTACATAAATTAGAGACCATTTTTCTAAGTACAATAAATATGTAATGGCTTTTCTCACTGCTATAACAAGGAGATTGTGCTATAAATAAACACACAGTAATCTAATATATAATATATTTTGGATATACGTTTTGGCTTGCTAAAAGTGAAAGAAAAACACACTGCAACATCAACTCACCACTTTTATTGTCTTGATCGGCTTTCAGAATCTTGTTAACTTTAGATGCCCAGTCGTCATAGGACTCAGCACGAGCCGTCAAAGCCTGGAACAATGACTTTAGCTCGGCAAGTGTGTATTTATAGCTATTTGAGTAAAAAGACAAAAAAGGTTAATTTGAGGTATAAAAGCAACAACTCCTTTGCATTTGATCTACAGCGCCAAATTTGAAACCCCATGGCATGCTGTAATGTCTCGCTTTAGCAAACACGTACTTGAGCGTGTAGTTTCTAGCAGGGCAAGAGCAGAGGTCCTGGGTGTGGTGGAGACAGACCACCTGTTCGGGGCTACAGGGACAGGTGATGGCAGACAGGTAACAGGTGGTCCGGCATTTAGCACACTGCCTTTCCTCATCTGGCAGTATATCATAGTCAACCTGCTGGGAGTGCCACATACCCTGGAGAACAGCACAAACACAATGGGATCAATTAGTAATAGACAGACAAAACAAAGAGAGTAGGGCGCAACAGCTATAAAGGTTTAATTGTTTATAAAATATATAAAATTATAGATACACAGAACTTATTAGACAGGTTATTCAACCAACTGGGTCAACAAGTGCAAGTTACAGCAGCTTAAATCAACACTTTAAAATAGCCACCCACCAGCTTATAGGCTTTCTCACGGAGTATCTTCTCCTCCTGAATCATAGCATCCATGTCTTTCTGAACAGCGGAGGCCAGTTCCAACTCTAGACTGTCTGCCTTGGCGGCAATGTTACAGGTCATCTCATCATGGGAGAAAACACAGTATCTGTTGAGGGATCGGTAGTGCTCCACACACTTTCGACCAAGAGGCAACTAAAACGACAAACGCGAGTGTTTAGTTCATTGTGATTCACATGTGCTATTTATACCAATCCAGCATTAAAGGAGTCCTATTATTATGTCTTTCCAAGATATAATACAATTCACGACTGTTTCCAAAATGAGTCTGTGAAGTTTCGGGTCTAAATACTTCAAGTATAATTTATTATGGTCTAAATGCCCCTTCAGGCGTAAAAGCTAAAAATGTGCGGTTTTCATGCATCTCTTTTAAATGCACATGATCCCTACATGTTGTGCCAATAATAAACCAAGTTCTTCTTCGTGTCAACTTTCAAATGCAAAACAAGTTTCAGGGTTTCTCCAGGTTTTACCACATCAAATTTAATTTTCAGCATTACTTTTCTTAAAAGACGAGTTTTAAAAATTATAATAAACTAAATTTATGAACAACAGTGTATCCATGTCAGCGTCCTCACCAGATAGCTAGCTATCTATCTATCTATCTATCTATCTATCTATCTATCTATCTATCTATCTATATATATACACACATACATGCACACACACAAACACACACACACACACAAGGAGAACTTATAAACAAATGTTATTGCAAGAAAGAAAATGAAACCAAATTGGTAAATAGAGTTAATAAAAAGTAACTTTTGTTAAAGATTTTTATTTTTATTTTAGATGAATTGTTGATTGTACCGATTGGGTAGCTTTACATGAACAAAGGAAAATTAAGACCTGTTTAAAATGATTTTAGACCTAAAACATTATATTTTAGTAAAATGTAAGACTTTAAAAGGCCTAATATTTGGTTTTTGAAAGACCCCACAGACACCCTGAAGTTTATGTTGCAAGAAAAAAAAATATTACATACATATTGTTGGTTATTTCTGTGAATGTAAACAGTTGGGAAGAAATAACATGAGTATCAGTATATTACATCTGTGAATCTGTCTCTTAAACATGAAGGCAAACACACAGCTAACTAGTCTCAGATCTTAGAACAGTCTCTTTAGAGTGGACTTTGTGCTTTGTAACATCTATATCAAGCCTAAACAGCAACATTTTGCATTAAAGAAAGCTATTATAGAATTACTTTAAAGTTGTAATGAAATAGAAAACAGTGACAGATTATATACTTGTTACACACTGGGACATATATAGGAGTGTAATGGATTATAGAAAAACTTCATTCCTTTGGTCGTACTTTAACCTTTGAGATGTGGATTGCGAATTCAATAATTAAGTTATTCAGGAGAGTACTAAAAACCAAGAATGGATAATTTGTTCAGATTAAAATCCCTAACATAAATTTACAAAATGACAATTTTAAGTTCTCTTTACCCAATCTGCTGTGCAGAAGTTGACAGCCTCTGCAAAGTTGAAGCCCTGGTTGAATCCACTATGATAGGCCCTCGGAAAGGTAATGACAAACTCACCGGCACACTGGTTTGTGCGGTAAATCTAGACGACACAAAGATGAGAAAGCTGTTCAAGTGCACGCAAACTGTTCTATCATTTGTTATTAATGATCCATGTTTAGACCACATCTCCATCTATTAAATGTGGCCACTTACTGGTACTCCATGCTCCATGAGCAAATTTGGGTTCATGATGGTGACCAGCTGGTGAAGCAGATCTGGCTGAGACTCAAAGAGCTCAGGGGCCAAGCTCTTCATCACATTTTCCAACTGCTCGGCGGCGTAGCCAGGAGCGCCATACCACGTCTTTGGCTCCCCCCTTCAAAACAAAACAACAAAAGTGAGTGGGGAAAAAACAATCATGAATTGTTAGTAACAGCTAAACTGAAGTATGAACAACCCCATTTAATAAGCGACAAAGTAGCATTGCACTGTAAGAGCAGATGCAATCAGTCTACCATCTAAATAGGTTTCTTAAAATGTGGAAAGTGCGACTGAATTACCAGTGCAGATAGTTGATAGAATAGCTCCAGTGGTCCTCAATGTGCCAGCAGAAGGAGGAGAAGCACATGCCCACATAAAGCCATGGGAGCTTCATCCCACAGATATCCGCTGTGACGTGAGTCAGCACAGATGCTTCCAACACCGGCATGTTGTTGAGGTTCCAGCCACTGGTCAGATAACCCTGGACAAAAAAAGAAAATAAATGCAATATAATGAAACATGCATTTGTGATCTAAAATCTTTAAGCATACAGACGTCATTTCATTTCAGGTCATTTCCATACCTCGTCCTCTGGTGAGACTTTAAATGTGCCATTCTTAACAGGAAAGCCGCTTCCAAAATCTTTTGAAGCAATATCAGCCCCATATTCCACAGTGACATCCTCCTCGATGGTGCTAACCAACCGCCAGAACTCTTTCTCGACCAGCTCTGTGGGAACCATCTACCAAAAAAATAAAGGGTGAATCACTTTATAGTCAAGCTTTCACCTTGTATTAACATGGACTTTTAGTGATCCCATCTCAAGTGGTGAGGTGAGAGGTATTATAGTCTCCATTATTCATTAACATGCATATGAATGCATCTCTTGACCATTTGAGTTTGCATTTCAAAAACACTATTCCTTCTTATTTTGGCATACTTTTGCAGAAGTTATGTGTATTGCATGAGTACTACAGAATAAACAAACCCATGTTACATGGCTCATGACAGACATGAGTGAAGGCAAATTAAAAAACATAGCTGGCTACTACTTGGAAAGTACTTTGTGTGTTTCTTGTATGACACAGCTAAGTATGTATACCTTGTTTTCGTGTGCTTTTTAACAACACATTCCATAACACCACGTGTTAGATTAGAGAGGTGTGAGTAGGTGTTTTAGACTGTTTACACCTGCATTTAACGTCACCCACTTATGATCAAATTGACAGAAATACATCTTAATACCTGGTCTAAACATAGAGGCCTGTATTCCAATGACACGTGGTATGCAATCATACTCGTCTCACAAAAGTATAATTTAATACACATACGTGAACAGGCATGTTAAAGTAGTCAGACTTGAAAGAGTCAGCCATATCGCCAAAGGTGCGAAGGGTGTAGTCTCTGGGGGCCTGCTCGAAGCCAAATGCAACCTGTGGCTTACCACACTCCTATAGAGAACACAATGATAACAACCATTATAACTCATCAAATTGCATAGCCAAAACGCAAACGGTTATTTTAAAAAATCCTCTACTACTACACAGCATCACACGCATTCCTAGAGAGCAAATGAGTATAAAAGAGCATAAACAGAAGCAGCAATCATTTAGTTATGAAAATAGCTTTCAAGCACATGATATTGATGTAACCTTTTCTAAAGTAAATACAATCATGTGACAAAGTCATCGGTTTGCCAGTGTAGACATCTGAGTGGTTCACCTGAGCCAGGCACTTGGGGCACCTCCAGTCACCTTTTGGGACGTCGTGAAGAGGTGGGATCAGACAGAATGTGTGATAGCTGTCATCACACCCATCACAAAGCAAAAGTCTGTCTTCGTCCCCTCCACCTCCACATACCAAGCACATGTACTGCTCCACCTGTGGGTCAAGAAATCCAAACGTTGCCCAAAAAAAAGGAATGCGGAATGTACTTTCTGTAGTGTGAAAACCAAACAGCCCTTTGACCTCTTCACTCACCTTTGATTTTTCACCATCAACAGGTTGCACAATGGGTTCTTCTTTCACCTGTACTGGAAGCATTTTCACTAGAAGAGAAGTGTAAAGTAGAGACATTAGAAATATCATGCTGCAGTGAAATTATAAACTTGAAGTACATTAAGTTCAGGGTTGGAAAAACCACTCTTATGCTCACCAAGCATGCATTTATTTGATAAATGCAGTGAAAAGTAAAGATCAAAATTAACATTTTTTCTGTGAATACATTTTAAAACGCAATTTATTTTGATGTCAAAGCTACATTTTTAGCAGACATTACTCCAGTATTCAGTGTCACTTGGGTTTTCAGAAATAATCTAATCTGCTGATTTAGGATCAAGTAACCATCAACATCAAATGTTGAAAAGAGTGAGTTGGGAAAAGAGTTTTGAGAACCATTTCAATAAACAGACAGTTTAAAAATAAAAATTAAAAATTAATTTGAAATGCATATCTCAATATGTACAAAACAAAAATATACATTTAACACGATAATGCTGCCACTTTTGATCAGTTTAATGCATCCTAAATAAAAGTTTCAATTAATGAATAGTAGTATAGATGGATGCAAAAACCAAGCCATGATGAACTTTAACTTATATATTGAAAATGATTTTCACAAGTAATAGCTGAAATGTTAAAAATACTTACATGAACCCGGTTCTGGTTTTGCCACATAAGAGCCCATTCTCCTCCTCAGGTTGGGTTTGTTTTCACACACCTCACCCGGTTCTGATTTAAAACAGCGGCCCTTCGAGAGAAAAAGGTAAATGTCCGAGTTTACATGATTATCTAGCTTAAACCAATATAAATCTTTTTCTTTTTTTTTTAGAGACTTTACCTCTGTACGTTTAGCTCTGCGAGCAATAGTGCAGGTTTCCACTGGTTGCACTGACTGACGCTGAGGCAAGTCATGGGGTTTATACTCCTTGTCTTTGGTGTCATTTGTCAGAGTTGGTCTTTGAGAGTTCTGCTAAAGAGAGATTTAATTTTGTCACCCTATGACAAACATACATACATACAATAAAACAAGCAATGCAATAAACATAGCTTTATTTATAACACCAATACAAGTGTGCACAAGTGGCTTCACTTTTATCAAATTAACTGGAGAGCCACATGACAGCAGGGTGGACATTATTAAAGCCGGAAACAGCGAGAAGCAAAGCAGATCACCCCTAGGGTATTAACCATGGGGTAAAAGCAGAAGGAAGGCAAGTGGGCCCAGAGCTCATTCAATGAATTCACACCCCTTTATGGGTGGGGGGAGGGGATGGTGGGTAAAGCACTGAAAAACATCCTCGTCAGTGAAAGCTGTTAACCACCGAACCCACAGCAACACCAAAACACAGACAAACAGCCTGCCAGACGCTACTTAAACTTGTTTCTGTGTATGTTTTCATAGGGTCTTACTAGTCGTTTGTTTTATGTTTGCAGCATTACCACCATATCTCAAAGGCATTTTAATGCAAACTACTGTGTCCAATCTGAACTGAATATATATATATATATATATATATATATATAAACTAGGGCGCTTTATAAACAATCATTAATAAACTAGGGCACCCTTTCTGTTCACATACAGAGGAGTCCTCTGCCAAAACATAATCAGGGACAATGACTGTCATGCGTGCATCATCAGAACAAAGAACATTTATTAGGAAAAAGGGATGGAAAATGGATGATGTAAGGATGAAAAGGGGATGTTACACAATCGCTTTAGCAGCCTCACCATAAGATTAGCTCCTGTCTGGAACAGATAGTATGGGTAGAGAATCCTCTCATAGTGAGCACGGAGGTGAGAGCCAATAGCTTTGCCAGGAGCAAAGCCCATCTTCAGTGCGATCTGGGTCCATTTCCGCTCTTTACAGACCACATCAAAGCCTCCATCCTCTTTGACCAGCTAGAAACAGAGGACACCAAAGGCATCTTTACTTCCATGTTTGAATTTTCAAAATGTCACTGAGATCGTTTATGACAGGTTTTTGTAACTCTAGAATTCTTAAAAACTGTTAAAAAAACAAGAAGGTTTAGATTTAAAGTATTTATAATATTTGCTGTTTTCTAACTAGCGTGTGAACGGTTTTTAACAACAAAATGAGACCTTCCTTGACTTCCTAGGTTGACCATAAGCTCCTTAGAGCCAGTTTAGGTCTATGACACATAATATGAATGCTTATGATGTTTAGTATATTTAAATAAAGGCATTTCAAACTTGTTTAACCATGCAAAAAAAAAACAACAAAAAAAAACATATCAGGGCACTAAATCCTGTTCAGCTTCTTTAACATGGACTAAGTTAACTTAACAGGCACTGAGGTAACTAATAAGTAGAATATATGAATTCTTCATAAAGCAAACTACTTTATGCATTCTCCTTCTAGATTTGACACATCACACCTACCTTGTAAAGCACAAATAAGTCCAGGGTTTTGCGCTCGACATGAGGAATTTTCAACGTACAACCCTGCAGTTCCCAGAACTTTGCTATCTGGTCCAGAAAGTTGAGCTTAACTCTGGTCTGAGCCTATGAAACAATATAACACAAAAATGGAGTCAGAAAAACAAATAAGCTTTCATTCTCTCAAAAGGTTCAGATTTGTGTTTTAGAAGTTCACATGTATGACCAATTAATTAACATTACAAATGACACTTTTGTTCAAATGTTTTGGGTTCAGGAAAAGGATGCTTCATATTGATCAATTATTTTTATTTTGAACTCTATTCAAATCACAAACTGGAAAACATTAATTGGCTTCCACAAAAATATTAATCTGCACATAAAAATGATTTCTGATGAATCATGGGATGACTGCAGGCTCATAAAAATTCAGCATTTCAATCAGAGAAATAAATAGTTTTAAATTATAAAAAACGCTACAACGGAAAACAATTTTCACAATGATATTGTTTTATTGCATTACTGATCAACTAAAAGCAGCCTTGATAAGCATACCAGATTTCTCCAAACTTTGCAAATGTTTAAGATCAAAATCAAAAAAAGTGTAATAATAAAAAGTACAACAGCAAACTTAACAAGACCTCATTGTTGTTGCCAGCTTTTTTTGTTGTTGTTATTTTCCCATCAGTGACCTTTTATTTTTGTCATTGACCTTTCTTACACAGAGATGACACTAACCCCTGTGCTTTTAA
Source organism: Danio choprae (assembly GCA_903798125.1). Taxonomy (NCBI): domain Eukaryota; kingdom Metazoa; phylum Chordata; class Actinopteri; order Cypriniformes; family Danionidae; genus Danio; species Danio choprae. The sequence continues at coordinate 513,015 of CAIGQW010054176.1, read as the reverse complement.
GTGTGTCGGACTAAAAAGAAGTCACGCTGTGCAGGTCTCATATTAAGTTTAATAAGGCCACATGAAACCATCCGCAAATACAACATATCTAACAAACAGCGGGCAAATAAAGGTCTCACCTCCAACTCATTGAGCCTCTGAATGCGTGGTGTAAAATGCAGTCTGTCCACATCACAGGCAAATGCTGGCTGCCATCCCTTACATAAAGACAGAAAAGTGTTAAGCTTTTATGTTTACCATTTGCCACACAAAATAAACTCCTGTCTAACGGAAGATTATTCTTTGTTGTTAAAAGCTTTTGACAAGCATGTATGCTTTTCATTATGCTACCTTTTGTACTGAACAATGCTTTTTATAAACACATGAAATTGATAAAACATTTAAATTAACATAGTTGTATTTAAAAAATGATGTTTAAATTATAAGCAAAGATTGCTTTATTTTCACAAAGGCACCAATTTGCTTCCCACTAAAATCACTTTTACTGTACATCATGAGGTATAATGCATACCAACAAAATGTAAAAGTTATAAAACGATTCAGAGAAGAGATTCTGGAGTATTAACACTTCAATTGAAATATGTACGTGCTAAAATATCATTCATAACTACATATTTGCAATATAGCTTAAAAGGATGAACACAGATGACAACAATACGTCTTTATCGTTCCACTTAAGCCGTTTTAGGGTGTTAACAATTGTGTACAACAAAGCAAACGTTTATATACACACACACACACGTATAGACGACCAATAAAAAAAAACTGTATAGAGGTTTTAAATGCGAAGCAAACAGAATTTCGTTTCTCGCTTGCGTTGTTATTTGCAGCAAATTTCAGTTTCAATGGCCAAATGCAAATACACAACTCGCACAACATGGAGGACAACGACGAAGAGCAATTACGCCACCTCAAACTTCAGCAATATTTTTTTACAAATTTGTCTCCCAAATAAAACTTAAACCTTAAATTTTTAATAAAAAGACATTAATGAGTTAACAAACGGAACAGTTGTACATTATTTGGTAGCAAAAATTGCCATTGTTGGTCAATACAATATTTCCGTATCACTGAATAAACATAACAAAATGTATTTTATCGACGTATGCATAATAAACACATTACACCATCGTCCAACATCAGACAACCAAGCAAAAGGTTATATTTTAAACCAAATGATTTGACGTTGAGGGGAGAAAAATGATAGGAAGTTGCATGGTGAAAAAAAATGGACACCGGTAGTCCATAATATCCGCAAAATGTCCAAAACTAAATGTGAAACAAAGTTACCTAATACTTGTCCAGGGCTGGGAGTTTAACTATCGGGGATTGCTCTTTTTTGGGTGGATACATTCTAGCCAACATTGATTGTGGAAGACAATAACAATCACTACATTCCGTCCCCAAACAGCCTAACATTTATTGAAAGTATTTGCAAATATTCATTCGTGACACCCAAAAACAAGATTATGATAAAACTCTCTTCAGAATAAAGTAAGTGATGTTATTGTGAAGTAAACCACACGCGAGCATTCACGCATAGCTAGTAGCTGCGCGCACACACGCACACGCCGTTACGAACGTTCGCAATGGCTGGAGCCGCAATCCGCCATGTTGAAAAGACCTGTCTTTAGAAAAAGTGTTTCGGGATCTGCGATCTACGAGTGAAAAAGACGACCGAAAGCTAGCGTGCACTTGACAGTTCTGTTATATGTCGAAGAAACTTACCGGGGGCGGTCGGATCTTGCAGATGCCAGTGTTTTCTGCAATTGGACGTATTTTGTTGATGAACCCAAAAGGGTCTGCAAATTCCTCCCAACTGGGCTCAAAGACAGGGCACTCCGGTGGTGGAATAAACTCGTTGGGTCGTGAATGGGTCATTCTGGGGAACTTGATCCGAACGATGACATGTAGAAACTGCAGTAAACTGTTTGAAGTTGAAGTAAATGTTTTAATTAGTCTCGAAAAGATGCCATATTAAAGAATGATTACACCTGAACTCCGACAATTAACATCCTCATCCACTTTGGGAAACGTACACACAGACGGAGTGCCGACGTTAGTGCTTAGTCTTCCTCCGCTTTCAAAAGTAGAGACGACGGATTTGCTTTCTCCACCCTGCGTTTTCACTAATGTAGATTTTTAACATAGTTTTAAAAAGGGAAAATGCACACTAAGATTCTCCAGAGCCATTGGAAAAGAGGAAAAGGGCTTTAACATTATTTCAGCAATTACGTAACAATCAATAATAACAAAGCTTTTGATCTATGAACAATTGTCAACACGACTCTCTAATAGCAACACATATACGTTACATAATTTTATTAAACAAAACAAAAATATACAATATTTCAAATTATAGCTGTCAAACCTTACCCAGATTATACTCTCCAAGCGTGTGCTTTTCCCTTTGCTTTCTTTATGTGCTCACAAAGGCATGTCTAAACATTAAGTGGCAGTCAGTAGCTACTTTTATAAAAACCTGTGGTCAAAAACAAAGATTTTATACACAAACGTGACAAACCCACTCATCACACCTTTGTAAAATTATGCAGTTTTACATCTCTCCTAAAATGCTTTAGAAGGTAGAAATGGGCTGCCTTTGAATTGAGAAGTGACTTGCGCGGATTGATATATACAGCTTCATTTTTACCAGAACTACTTCTTTAAATGGACTCTTTCAAGTTACTCACTCGGAAGTAACAGATGTTGGTAAGGGACGACGAATTTAGTCGCTCTCCACCCTATCAACCACCACATTCTCGATTAACCGCTGGCACGAGCTCACATCGTTCAAACAGCGCATCAAACCCGTTTGAATGTGTAATCCGTGGGCATTTGCATCGTCACATGACCCGATTTCGGAATGCAGGATCCTTCAGCGGAAAATTAAATATTGTGCCAAGACAGAAAGTATCTCACCGTACCGGCGTTGCGCTCGACTTTTGTCTTTACATTTCTCGGTGCAGAGAGTCCATCAACGTCCACCGTCGTATTCCATGCAAGCACTATCTACGAGCACGTACCACACGTCAACTCGGAACTGTCGCCCCCTATAACAGGACAGCGATCGCCGGTGCCCTGATCCGCCTCCCGCAGGAAGCAGCCCGAACAGAGGCACTGAGGTGTGGCAGCGCCAGCCCGATCTGCTAGCGACAGTATCGACGACATTTACCAAACTGAATAAAATCTTTTTTGCTCATTTGACTTAGAAACATATCACCGTGTGTACTGGCTTGTTTCCATCGAATCGCTTTAATGTATTATTGTTTAGTATACTAATTTCATTAAAAATAAAACCAAAACTTCCAGTCAGAGTTATTAATATGTTTAGAATATATATTTTTTGCATTAAATTGTATTATTTTATATTGATTTTAAACAAACCATATTTAACTTCGACATATCAAGTTTAATGTATAATAACACAACAGTGTAACGATCTAATAGTAACTAGTAATATGTGTCTGTGATGTCTGCATCAAGCTTTTAAACTTTAAAATAAGTGAATAACATTTGTGGGGGAAAAACTAGCCAGTTTCCATCATTAATTGCCTTAACAGATATAGCTGATAAATTAAAATATATATTTTTTCTCAGAAACTCATTAATCAGAATCTGATCAAAACAAAATCAAATCATTACAGTATCATTTATATTCCGCCCACTACAACACAAAACAGAGAGGAGTGTTTATTTTAATAAATAAAAAAAATATCATTTGTTCATAACACCACCATTACAGACCCAGAGGGACGTTTTGTCATAATTAACATTTCAATTAACAATAACTCTCTCACAATAGGAAACTTATATGGCCCAAACACAGACGACCCATCTTTTTTTCAGAATGTTTTTCCTCCGTTTTAAATCTTTCTAATTACCCAGTCATAATAGCAGGTAGGGCAGCACGGTGGCGCAGTGGGTAGCACAATCGCCTCACAGCAAGAAGGACGCTGGTTCGAGCCCCGGCTGGCTCAGTTGACGTTTCTGTGTGGAGTTTGCATGTTCTCCCTGTGTTTGCGTGGGTTTCTTCCGGGTGCTCTGGTTTCCCCCACAAGTCCAAAGACATGCGGTGTAGGTGAATTGGGTAAGCTAAATTGTCTGTAGTGTATGAGTGTGAATGGGTGTGTATGGATGTTTCCCAGTGATGGGTTGCAGCTGGAAGGGCATCCGCTGCGTAAAACATATGCTAGATAAGTTGGCGGTTCATTCCGCTGTGGCGACCCCAGATTAATAAAGGGACTAAGCCAAAAAGAAAATGAATGAATAATAGCAGGTGATTTCAACACGGTTTTAGACCCAACTACAGACAGATCTAACAACATTGGCAATAAGCACATCTGGAAATCTGCAGATACTATAAAACAGTTCATGACTGATCTTGGTCTTGGCAATAGTTGGTGCCTTCAGCATCCGGAAATTAAAGCTTTTTCTTTTTTTTCACCAGTTCATCATTCGTACTCTCGCATTGACTTCTTTCCCACCAGTAATTCGGTTATATCTAATATTTCTGAATCAAAGATCCACCCAATAATCATTAGTGATCATGCTCCTTTAACATTAAAACTGAATATAACCACTGCACATAAACCCATTTCTAGATGGCGATTCAATACCTCTCTTCTTCAAGACCACGATTTCGACAGTTATTTTAAAAGAGAGTGGGCTTGCTTTCTAGAGATAAATGACTCCCATGAAATATCCCCATCTCTTCTGTGGGAAGCAGGAAAGGCAGTATTAAGAGGAAAAATTATTTCATACTCCGTTTACATAAGTCTATTTTATCACCACTTCTCATCCGTTTAATACATGAATCAAAACAAAAAAAATCAAAACTTCCAGATACCATGAACACAGCCACAGTTGCACTTCTTCTTAAACCCAATAAAGACCCAACATTACCGTCAAGCTATCATCCAATCTCACTAATTAACGTAGACACTAAAATAATTGCTAAAGCTCTTTCCTATAGAATAGAAAAAATCATGCCATCTATAATACATCCAAACCAAACCGGTTTCATTAAAGGTAGACAAGCATCAAACAATACACGCAGACTTTTAAACCTAATACACCCCTCATCAATAAACAAAAACAAATCTATCATAGTCGCTCTCGATGCAGAAAAAGCCTTCAACAAAGTAAACTGTAAAATTCCTGTTCTCCACATTAGAGAGGTTTGGTTTTGGGGAGTCATTTATTATTGCCCTTAACTATACTCCATATTACTTAAAAATAAATATATGACGATCTTCAACTTTGATGAATTTACCACTATTCATTAAGGACAGAATATCAGTAACTAAAATGTCCATACTCCCAAAAATAAACTATTTATTTTCAATGATTCCAACACAGCCCACACGTACCTGGTTCAAATCTCTAGATTCAATTATCACAAAATTCTACTGAAAAAATAAGACCCCAAGAATTAAATTGACAACCCTACAGAAACAAAAAATCCTCCTGTTATCTACACATTATCATTATTAAGTATTTCTACTTTATAGTTGTGGTTGTTGAAGTAGTAGTAGTTATAGTTGCAGTAGCATCAGTAGTAGTAGACATTGTAGTAGTAGTTGTGGTTGGTGTAGTAGTATCAGTAGTATTAGATGTTGTAGTAGCAGGTGTTGTTGGAGTATCAGTAGTACTAGTAGTAGACGTTGTGGTAGTAGTATCAGTTGTAGTAGCTGATCGCTGGTTCGAGCCTCGGCTGGGTCAGTTGGCGTTTCTGTGTGGAGTTTGCATGTTCTCCCTGTGTTGGCGTGGGTTTCCTCCGGGTGCTCCGGTTTCCCCCACAAGTCCAAAAACATGCGGTATAGGTGAATTGGCTAAGCTAAATTGTCCGTATTGTATGAGTGTGAATGGGTGTGTATGGATGTTTCCCAGAGATGGGTTGCAGCTGGAAGGGCATCCGCTGCGTAAAACATATGCTGGATAAGTTGGCGGTTCATTCCGCTGTGGCGACCCCAGATTAATAAACGGACTAAGCCGAAATGAAAATGAATGAATGAATGAATAGTTGGTGTAGTACTTATTATTAATATTATTGCTATTGTTGTTGGTATCAGTGTTATTATTACTGTTGCTTTTTTTACTGTCATTATTACTATCATTACATTACTTTCATTGTTGTCATTCCTCACACCGATTGGTTTCTTTCTATCTGTTTTATTTCTATCTATGTTATTTGCGTCATTATTTGACTGTTATACATGCTGTTTATGTACATATATTGTTTCTTTTTTCTCTTTCTCTTATGTACTCTGAGATGTTCACCTAGTTACCTTTACATGCACACATGCACACAAACACACACACACATGCAAACACGTGCACCTGCCAGTACCTGACTGTAGTATTGTTGTTGTTTTTTCATCTGTTTTTGTTGTTTTCTTTGTATGCGAGTTTATGTATCTCTTGAATATTCTAATAAAAAAGAAAAAAAACAACAACTTTTTTTACCCGATCTGTATGAATTAACCTATACAAAATAGATCATCACACTAAATTTGTGTTTATTTTAATTTATAACAAACATCTTGCTGACAAATGCATAAAATCTGTGGTTTAAAGGATAGTGGCAACAGTGCACTGTGATCCCAAAATAAAGTCTTTTAATGTTATCAAATGATGTTGTTATGAATATGCCTGATAAAATATTTTTATAACACTGAATGGTGTTTAATGTCTTCTGTAATTCATGCTAGAAATGTAACATCAAAACAATCTCAGAAAAAAATTATGAACAGGATACTTTATATTGTAATAAAACAAAGGAAGACTTTTTACGCTTAGATTGTTTTAACGTTTGATCACTATATTTTGTAATATTGCAAGTGTGTAAATCTAACAAAGTATAAAGACTCTTTTCTTTATACCACACATACATTCAGAGCATTAAGAAAGCACTTATTTTGAGAACATCTAAGAGTTATATTTTATTCATTTTTCAGTTTTATATTTTACACATCTCTGAAATGGTCAAGGATGATTTTTAACTAACACTGACATTTCTTCTGCATACGAAAAAAGTGACTAAAGTGTTATGGAAACTAATGGAGAGATAAGAGGGATGGTAAAGGCCTTGTGATTAGGAATGTTTATAAGAAATTTCTCCATTTATCTATGGCAGACCATTGTGAACGATAAGTACAGTTGAACAGGTTATCATACAGATTGGTGAGAACAAAAAACCCTAAAAACATCACATGTATCTGAACTCAGCAAAAAGAACAACATCAGGACTTACAGTAAAAAAGACTTTTGAGTTATATTATCGAATACCATACAATTTACCACACAGTGCCTTCAGTGAGTGCTCTATTCATGATTCACCCTGTCCAATGCCACATAGAAACTCTTCTTATCATCTAAGCAATGCCAACCGATAGGTCCAATCTCGCAATCCGCACAAATAAGATACTTCACTTTTCCTACATCTTTTGTGAAGCCCACATTCTCAAATGTGTACATGTCATCAACCAGCCAGTGAGCCATTAAGGTGTCCCCATCCAACGTCCCGTCTGACTGACCAATGGATGTTTTCTTTCTCATCGAAGGGAGAAACAGCTGGAAAGTGTCACATGGAAAACTGTCAGTCTTGAAATATCATCATCATCACTGTAGATATATAATAACTCATTTTAAATGACAGGTTAGTGATGCAATGACAGATCATAATGACTATAATACTGAAGATTACTTATTTAGTTTAAATAACAATGAATCATGTGATGTGACACAGGCACTATTACTGTATTTTAAATATTTGACTCCAGTTTACTTGAAAAGTTACCTCCTTTTCTGCAAATAATGCCATGCCCGGACAGAGCACTTTGGATCCACATCTCTGGCACAAAACAGCTTTCACATTTTTGCCATCTTCTGACACGAGAGAGGGGTCTACGGGTCCCTCGGGAGAGGAGGTTGGTTTGCTGTCATCCATGTTAGTAAGACACTGTATGTAAATTGAAATGAAGACATAAATTTTACATATATTAATTTATTACACTCAGCATGTCATAGCAGCCAATACAATATCTCTATAATTAGCTAGCAGGCTACTAAAAAAACAGAATACTCACCTCTGAGTCAGACCATGAGGAAAACTGATCCTTTTGGCAGAAGTATTACCCAAATATAGTCTACAAAATGTTAGGTAATAATTTGGTGATTTGTGTTTGTATACAAGTACATACAATAGTTGGAAAAAAAATAGCGGACAAGTGTTAGCTACTACTAATATTGGTGCAACAGCTAAAGCAGACCGGATCAACACAAGATACCGATTTTGAGTTCCGCTCAGAATAACACAGACTCCATTTTCAAACGCTAACGTTAGTTGTTTCCACGATAATAAATGAAATATATTTTGACACGTATTATTGAATATGTGTTAATCGTTTGTTTAGATATAATTAGCGAATAATGCTCTACTGACAGGTTCAGAAACATACCAGTACGTCTGATAAAGCAGTTTGGGGAAATTAGTCTTACATTTTGGATTGAAATTAGAGCAGTTGTAAAAACAGATTAGTGGCTTGTAAAACTAGTTTGATCAAGTTTACACAGCTGACCCTTAATTCTCCCTTACGAAAATTGAACATGGATTTAAGTGTAGAAGGCTAATAATAAAGGTTTTGGCACATTGATTACCATTTGTATAACCAGTTTTTACTACAAATAACCAAGATTAAATTATGGTTAATGTAGCAAAACTACAGTGAATTGTTAGTTTGTAATATTTTTTTGGTTTGATTTGTAATGAATTCAATTTTCGTAGTTGCAGGGAAAGATATATGCAAATGTATTGTCTCTGCAGGTAATATGAAAGTAAAAATGCTTTAAAACATCTGCAAGACCACAAATTTTAATAATTTTAATGAGCAAAAAGTGGAAGCATTCAATCAGTTGTACTAGCATAACGTTTCCCAATTGCTAATGTTTTTTTCCTTCAGTATTTTTGTCTTGTTTTCTAAATGTTCCTATATCAGGATACATTTACCAGAAGACATAATTAGTGCTGTTTTAATTTAAAATAGTTCAAAATAAGAACAAATATCCACCAATGGAAAAACAAAAAATCAAACAGAATAATCAATTGAAATACCTTATTGACATATCTATTTTGATTAAAAATACTTAATTTTGTTCAGCTTGTCTGAAAACAAGACCTGCATGTCAAGTAAATGTATTTGGATTTAAAGATATTCAGATATTTTAAGTGAAAAATAAAAATACATAAAGATATACATTTCCTAACTATGTATGTAACATTTAATGTCATGTTCTAATAAGAATTTTTAACCCCTAAACTAAGAAAGGGTGAAGTAAAACTTTTTTAAAAACCACAACCAGGGGTTATATCTTATAAATGCACCAAATAAAAAAAGAGAAACAACCAATGATCCATAAATATTTATTTAAACATTTCACATTTCAAATAAATGCAAATGATTTACCACCTCTACACATAACACATGGATATATGGATTGTTTAGTCTGTGGTAAAGCCACATAGTTAGCTTATTTATTTAAAAAGGATCAAACACTACTTTTTTATTTTTATGTATTTTTTTTTTTACAAACAGCAGTCTGAGAAAGTTCATCAAAGATCAAACTCTTGTTATTAATGTAACATTTCTTAATAATAATAATAATAATAATAATAATAATAATAATAATTTGATTGGATTGCTTGCAACGTAAATTAACTAGCCATGTCTGAGACTAATGAAATTTACTACACTGTAGTTTTGGCCCATCTATTTTAAACCTATTTCCAGTGGCCTAAGGCACAGGAATATTCTTATACTTTACAGGAAAGTTCATACTTTACAGACTGCACAGATGGATCCATGCAGAGGCTTTAATAACAATGATATTCAATATCTGTGCTGTAAGGTGCAACAGTTGACCTGTTTATGGTATTATTTGACCTAGAAGTAAAGGTTAAAAATTGCGCAAGTGTTCAAAGCAGGTAGATTTTACCCTCAAACCCTTTATATGCCCTTTGTGCGTTTTAGTCGCTATGAACAAAACTTCTCAAAGACATTGCTCTATTAATATTTGGGCAATACTTTGGGTGTGCATCGAATGATCTCAATTGTTCATTTACAATAAGAAAAAAATGCATTATATTATGAGGGCGCATCTCTACAGCTCAATGAAAGTGCTTTTCACTACAAAACAAACACGTTGGTTCAAACTTTGAGATTGTGCTCAAAATTAAAGTTTGATGATAACAAGGGTTATCATGTTCCAGCCATCGGATACCTTTGACCACACAAATGCTTTCTTCAAAAGAAAAAAATGTAACAGAATAATAATAAAAAAAAGTGAATAAAAGTTAAGTTAAATCGGGAAAAACTTAAAGGTAAATAAAACAAATCTAGGAGTGGGTATAAGTGGGGTACTAATAATCCTAATTGAAAAGCATGAGTTTGAGGAGTTTTCAGAGAAGAGTGTCATCAGTGCAGCCTCCTTCCAGACCATAGCGAAACTCCTGCAGGTTGGAAACCCCATAGAAATGAATGAAGGCCGCTGCCACCACTAGCACATGAAATATCTGGTGCGAGTGAAACTGAGACAAAAAGCACAGCAAATCAGAAGGTTATATTACACAGTACTCGGGTGTAAGTTATTATGATGCAAATCTACAACCAAAAGCCCTTTCCTTACCCAAATATCACACTTGCCCGGGAAGTAGCGCTCTGGGATTCGTGCAGCATACAATCCAGCGCCGGTGATGTACATGGCGCCCATTAAATAGAACCAGCCCATCTGTCCAACAGTAGTGGCCTTGACGAAACCCTCCTCGATGGTGAAGTGCATGGTGGGGACAATCCCGCTCAATCCAAGACCCATGAAAACTCCTAAGAATAACAATGTTATATAAGTGAGAGAATCAGGGACTAAACAGGGCCCCAATGTGAGTGTACATACCAATGTGCAAAATGGCAGATGTGGAAAAAAACAAAACAAAAATGACACTGTGGTAAAAACTTCTGTTCACGTGCCTGGAGCTGCTAAAGTTACAGTAAACATGACTTTGTGACTTAGGACACACAGTTCTAATGATGAAGAAGATATTATCAAGGCAAGATGAATGTGGAGTGTTATGATGAACACGACAGCAACCACGAAAATGTCGACAAGAGGGAGTTATTTGGTGCATTCCAAACGAGATATATTGCCTTCTGAAGGGTACTTCAGAGTGAAAAAAAGTGTCTTTCCAAACCGAAGTGATCAAAACTGGCCACTTTGGAATGAAGGAGTTTGAAAAATACAACCGATGGACACTTTGGGAAATTATGCTTTGAGCAGGGAAGCTGTTTTTTGTCCCACACTGCACATAGTTCGGAAGGGCTCATCTCTATGCTCTAGTCCCTTTAAAGGGACCATCCGAAGGGATTAGGGCATAGGGATGAGCCCTTCAGATTGAAATCCACCCATCATGTAGAGTGATTGCAGATCAAACACTGTCTTCTTCTATCATGTAACAAGCAAGTGTCAGAATATTTAAGTTCCACAGCGCCACCTTGTGTACCGGCGTATTTTTGTTTTTCCATTAAGCACCATCTAATGTCAGGGAGTGATTTTGGTGATTCACTCTGTTCTTCCCCAGTGAAAATTGTTTCGGTATGACTGCCACA
>CAIGQW010054176.1:489108-500955 GCA_903798125.1 Danio choprae | reverse complement strand
CGCCAACACAGGGAGAACATGCAAACTCCACACAGAAACGCCAACTGACCCAGCCGAGGCTCGAACCAGCGATCAGCGACCTTCTTGCTGTGAGGCGAACGTGCTACCCACTGCGCCACTGTGAGGCCTTATATATATATATATATATAAAAACAAAAAAAGCTGATGATAATCATGAGCAAAAATTGTGCTGGAGTGTACGAGCCTTAAGGGATAAAGACAGGTGTGAATTGAAACAAAATATAAATATAAGCGCTATTATTTGAAATGAAATCAAGATGACGATTTGGCAAAAGCTGCGATTGTCATTCACATCTTTTCATGGAAACACTGCTCTGTGATCACTAGTAAAATCTAAAGTTATAATGCGAGTTTGAAGTAAAAATGATATTAAATGTAGTATTTTCATGTGCTTTAAGATCAGCAGCAACACAGAGCCATAGTTGACTGAGAAGCGACACAAACTTTCAAAATCGCAGAGCAATTCTCATCGATTACAGGATTGCAACGATTAAAGGTTATTGCACACGGAATCTGTAATTTTCCTCCGTAATTTTCGCACATAATTTTTTAAATTTGACTTCCTGTTGGTTCAATCAGATTGACAAACTGTCTCTGTCATAAAAAAATTGATCCGAAAATTTCAGACTTCTGTTTTGCGAAAGCATTAGTAAATGCTTCTCTATCTGAAAGCAGCTGCTGGAGATTCACAGCCGATTACAGAGCCGGTACTGTTCACTGCCAAAATACACATGAATTTCACCTTCGATTAATCGGCCTGTTATCGCAAACATGTCATTGCCCACCTGCTCTGGTGGGCCTGTGTCGGGGAGTAGAGAAACGGTCCCACTGGGCAACGATTATAGCGGCGATGCCCAACACACAGACGATTGTGAGGTAGATGAGACGCGGCTGAGGAGAGCAGTAGAACGAGTAGTAAAGCCAGGGTACAAAAGATCCCATGATCAGCAGAGCAATGCCGGAGTAGTCCAGTCTGAGAAAGAGAGAGAACAAACATGAAAAACAAAGAGATAAATTAACCTTTGTGTCATGAAATAGTGCACATAATAACAAGAGTAAACTTACTTGGAGAAAGTCCGTGAGACTTTCTCAGAATGGCAGTAGACAGTGTGAAAAAGCCAGGAGAAGCTGAGGCACAGCACTGCACCTAAGAAGAACATCCCAAACACCACTTTCTCCTGCAATGGGGCCATGAAGTACATATTGGGCCTCAGCATGGTAAGTGTGCCCAGGCACAAAAATAAGATTAACCCTGGGAAAAAAAAATGTATATATATAAAAAAAGGTTAGTATAATGATGCCCTTTTTTTAGTCTAAATATTAACATTCATAAAAAGAAAAAAGTAAATACAGTTCACACAAAAATTTGCTTGAATCCACATATTTTAGGATGAATTTAATTTGTAGGATTAAAAAAAATCATTATATATATATTTGTGTTTTTTGTAAATGAACAAATTAATAAAGCCTTCCAAACCATTCAAATAGGTTTTAGCCATTTCTTTTATTAGAATATATATATATATATATATATCTTTTTATTTCAGTTTTAGTACTTAACCAAAATTAGGCAACATTTATAATTTTTTCTTTTTTTATCTAATACTTCTATTTTATTTAATTTCACTTTTATTTTAATTCACAAACAAATGATTGAATTAATAATTTTAGTTAACAATATGTATTTAGTCTTTCTAGACTATTTGCTTTATTTTATCATGGATGCTTTTTCACTGACACTATTATATTACCTTTTACAACCTTATTAATCTAAATGACAAATTATATTTGTTATTTCTTATGGTAAAAATGCATCATACGTCACCTCAAGTAAACGTTTAACACGATCTTGCAAGCTCTCAAAATTAGAGTGGTGTTTATTTCTTGTAATGGATCTGCTGCATAATTGATGCACTAAATATATGCATGAGGTGCACAAAAGCCACTATTCTCTGTGACGGCTCAACACTGTAACCTCAACCTTACCCAACAAATGAGTCCAGATATTCCCGGTCTCTGTGTGGATCCTGAAAATGCTCCCAAAACATGCACGGAAGGAGGGCATGGGGGGCCGGTGACCGTGCAGGAGGTAGTCGTTGTCTTTTAGCCACTCTGGCAGAACGTGAAAGGGAATGACCCTCCAACGCCCTTCCCACACCTGTAGAACACACATTTAGCATTACTGTGTTTTTGTACAATTTTTTTTTCAAACTTGTCAATGGGGTCCAAAAACAAAACAAATTTACCTTTGCTATCATACCCAAACTTATTTACAAAAAACTATATAGTCTATATAGTAGGTGCCAATGGGGTCTGAAACAACAATGAACTTCATGAGCCCCTTTCTCATTTTTTGTCAAATCTACATTGTTCCACCAAACACACACAAAAAAAGATATTCTGAAGAATGTTTCAGCGGTTTCTGTCCATTTAATTAAAGTCAATGGGTTCAAAACAATACTGATGAACCAATTTCAAAGATGTGATGCATGTCTGAAGTAGGTAACATTGTGAATTTAGTAAACCTTTTAATATTCATGTACATTTATGTTTTAATGTGGAATAAAATTGTAAAAAACTAGGGGTTCCTAACACAACCACTGACTGAGTGAATAATTGAATCTCTCTCTTTTATCACCACTATAATCAATCAATCACTAGATCAACAAGTAATTTTTTTATATAATATAGCAAAAAGGAACAAATTATATAAATAAAATGTTGTATTTTCCATTTACCAATATAACCAACTATGATAACTCCACTTCATATTCACACTCAGTTCTCTTGAATTGTTAGGTTCAGACCAAAATAAAGAAGTATACATTGGGTCCTGATTCGCTTAGCATTCAATATGTCATCTTTAAAGCAAGTATGCAAAATGAAACAAACAAAGCTTTTATGACACACATTTTGCCTGTACTCAACTGTAAAGAGGGAAAATCATGAATGTGGTGAGAAAATACATGGATCTTTTCACATAATGTCCTGTTTTTTGCTTGTTTAGGTGCATCTAGTCTGTCTTGCATTCATTTTCCAGTCACACTGCACCAGAGTTTGTCTAAATAGTGCAGGCCCATTTTTTCAATGATCTTGGCCTCCTTGTTTGATGCGCACCAAGGTTGGAATTGCAGCATTCACACTCATTCACATAAACTCCACTAAAAGAGTTTGTTTCAATCAACAGAGTTAGTTTCAATCAAACCAAACCTGCCAAGTGAACATGCAATTAGAATCCCCCAAAAATGGGTGTAAACACTTTAAAAATGAAAAAAAGATTAAATGATGTTAGAAGTGTGATTTTGATCTTTATTAAAGCGGCTGACAAACCCACCTTATGCACAAACTCCTCCATCTTCTCCATTGCGTGGTGAGCCTGCAGTGGCAGCGTCAGAACTTCTCCGACTTCTTCATCCTCCTCTTCATCATCAGCGAGAGCGCCTGCCCCCTACGGACACAATCAGAGCTCAAAAAAACGACTCTGTGGTACTTTTTGCTGTCTGGCATTGAATATGAAAGACTCTGTAATGTATTCAGATTAATAATTGCATAGCTTGCCTCTGACTGGAGTCCTTTGGCTCCTATGGGGCCATTTTCTTCCAGCAGGGGCCCAAGTTCCATCAGCTCCACATCGGCTGGAACGTGGCATTCCTCCGTGACCCGGCAGTCTGCATGACTGGCAGACCTGATTTGGCCTGACATCAGTAGACTGCCCTGTGACCCTTCCCAGACCTCTGAAGCCTCCACTTCAGTTCACTGCCAGCCAAAAGGTACATATTCAATCAAGACAACACACTTGATTGCCAAAGTCAAGACATGACAACAGCAGTGAAGCGGAACAACAGAGATGGCTTACCTCTGGCAGGAGCTTTGAACACAGGCAGGTCTAAACCAGCCTCCTGATGTTTGCCTCTCTATGAAATTGCATTCAGTCTTGGAAAAAAAAGAAACAACATGGCATCAGTATCTCGGTTCACATACTGTTTGTGTTTTAAAACCTAGAGAAGGGGTATGCGAAGGCACATTTTAAAGAGGAATTTTCTGAATCAAATTCAAACCGTTCAGTCAAAAATATTTACTTAGAAACTAAAAACTGCAGTGGCACAAATGTTCTGCCTTGTTTTTATTCTACAATTGTTGACAAAATTGGAAGAAAAAGTAGACAACATTATGTATTGAATGCAAGTCACTATTAACTTTTTTGTTGAACTTGTATAAATCAGTCTTTGAGAAGACATCGTTCTTGCTTCTGTCATATTAATTAACTATGAAAAAAAACAGAGGGATTTTTTTTTTTAATTTGAACATTTTTCTAATAGATTCCTTGCACAGTGAATGGTTTTGGACTCTCAAGAGAGGTTTGTTTGTTGTTTCGAAATGTAAGTGAAATTGGATAATGTCAGCTTGCACATCGTTAAATCAACAATTACAATGTTATCACAGATGACATGAAGGTGCACCCTATACTGACACTGAGGAGCAGAAACTATTTAATTAAATCCTTATTTTGGTTTATGTGGACACGCAGGTATTCTCATAGCTTCAGTGGTTCAATCAGAACATTGTGAAGTCATGTTCTTTTATTTTATTGACAGGACTTTGAAAAAATATGAACCATTGCTGTCTGTGGAGGATGAGGAAGTATCTCAGATTTCATCTAAAGTATCTTAATCTGTATTTTGAAGACCAAGGTCTTGGGGGACTGGAATGGCATGAGGGTGAGTAATTAATAACAGAATTTAAAAAATTTGGGGGTGAAAAATAACCCTTTAAACTCACATCCTGAGACTTGTCAGAAGGTCAGGACCCTTTGGCAAGGATTTAGACTTATGGTAATTCTTAATTTTGTTCACATGTTTTTGTTGACGCTGAAAGTGGTTGTAGCTCCGACTTGCATTGTATGAAATCACGGTTTAGGTAAAAAATATATACATGTTCTGCTGAAAACAAACAAAGACACCTCCATATTGGATGTCTTGAGGGTTGAATGAACCATTTCTTCATTAAATCGGTCAAATAAACGACACATTGACTGATTAATGTGCACATTTTTGTGAACCAATTTAAAAGATTCGAGTCACTGTCTGTGACGAATCAACATCCTCACCACTAATGCGAATCAAAGGTTTGAACGCACATATAATCCCGAAACCACTGTCTAGATGAACAGATCAGTAGATTTCGAAATAAACCCGTTATAACTGACACTGGTGCCTGTATGAGGTGGCATCATAACAGCTCGTAACCATGACTAACGGTAATTAGCCAGTTGGCTAACAGGGGGGGTTTAAATTTTACAGGACGAGCACCAAAAGCACCAAAAACACCGGTATACGTCACGAATAACACTTATACCATACATACATAGCAATACAATAACAACAAATATACTATCCGCAAAATAGCTCTAACTGCGATTTATTATTCAGTGCGTAATGTAAAAAACCTAAAGCTGTTGTCTTAAAACAGGTTAGCACTGAGACACAGAAACCGCTGCGCACCGCTAAACTACTGTCTGGATGCGTTTACAACAACATAATCACATTTTTGCCGTTGCATTGAAATGATGATATATTTTATCGTCCAGACGCTTACCTGATATCCAGATCTGCTGTTATAGAAATATGATCTCTTCCGGATGGCCACCAAACACCAGCAGGATGGAGAAATAAAGAGTTGAAAGCTGCTGTATGTCAGACGGCGAGTTCAAACTGGCTCTCTGTTGTCTTTGAAATAACACGCGGTGGCGCCGCCCGCTGGACAACTGCGATATCGCACGGTATTAGCTAAAACCCCACAGCGCTCTTTAGGGGCACTAACCCATTTATTTAGTGGTTTTCGTTCATATTTAGAGCTGTAATCGCCAGCAGTGATTTATTTCAATGTAAAGGGCCAAGTAGTTTCGTTTGAAGATGCTCTGAAAATACTGTAGCGCGTTTGTGTGACGGTCACATTTATGAGGCACGTGCTGACAGGCTTTAGGAAGATAAAAAAAAAAAAAAAACCCACTATCAGTCTTTCAAGATGGAGTATTTTTGTGTTTAACCAGCTGGCCTGCACGGACAATCTCCTATAATCCCAAATCCTCACCCTAGCCAGTCTTTATAATCTCAGTCAATGCAAATGTGAACATCTCACATCCATAAATTACTCATATTTCAGAGCGGGGAAAAAAGATAGTTGCCAGTGAAAATGATTGTTTAATATGTTTAATAATCTCTTTTTTACCTTTCCATAAGCACATTTTATATAAAACAACTTCATTGCTTTTTAGATTCAAATACAAGTCAGTTTTTATATTATCAATGCAAACGTGAGCACATCACAACCAAAACATAACTCTTATTTGGCCACATTGAAGAAGAAAATAAAGCAAGATCCCAGTGAAAACACTTAATAAGCTTTTACTTTAGTGCATTTCATACAAAACAACTGCGTTGCATTTTAAATTTAAATATGATTCACATGACAAACATATGGAGTACAACATGCATACAAAAATACTCCAGTGACAGCATATAACAATGTGCACATACAACAAATATGAACTTATAGCTCACATGTAGGCACATGAATATAATATTCAGCATTAAACCAGCAAGCAGCACTGGTGCCTTTTTAAGTGCATTTGTTTTTAGTAGTGTCAGCATCTTATCATGAGCCACATTGGTGAAAATAAAGCCTGAGAAGACAGCAGACCATCTATGTATCTATTACTGAATTAAAGGCTTTTAATATGAAGAACCAATTACCTTTGGACAGTCTAGCACTTAAACATTTAATATGTATTATATACTGTCCATAAAGGAGCTATTTGCTTTGTAAGATCAGATTTGTAATGCCAAATACGATTGTGCGTAACTCAGTATCTTTGGAGTAATTTGTGGTCTGGCCCTAAACATGAATGGCCTAATAGGCGAAGCGCTGGCTCTGCCTGTAGCCCAGCTTGTCCAGGTTTGGATTACAGGCGAACTGGATCATGGGAGGTGGACCACACATGAGGATCATAGAGTCATCGCTGGGTGGAGGAAGATGGTCCTGAATCATCTCAGCGCTGATGAAGCCCTGACTGTACTCCCAATCTGCACACAAGTCAATACAGGTAGATGTCGAATGAAGGGCAAATATGAGAAACTAAACATCTATTTGAAAAAACTCACTTTAAGTTTAATGATGTACTGGTTAAATTTAAAACAAAATTATTTGTAACCATTAATGTTAAAGATACTAAGGTAAAATAACGATTTAAAAAAATATATTATAAATAATTACTTTAGAGATATTTCATTTTGACTATTATCATATAATAATAAAGTTGAACTAACCCTGGCTTCTCATTAAACAAAAAATGTATGCCTATGTATCAGCACAGATGTATCCCTGTACTTTAAGACCCAGACAATATATCAATATAGTTTTTAAATTCATAATTAATCAAAGAAGGTGTCTATTGAATTCACTGTGTTTGAACTGTATTATTAAATTAATGTTCTTTTGAACTTTCGATTAATCAAACGAAAAGCAGCTTCTCCAAGTTAAGCAACTGTTTTCAACATTGAGTATAATAATATTTTTCTTGTGTGTGCGTTTTGTACGGTGGCCTAAAAAGCTCAAATGTGCTGCAAGTTAATAAAACACCTGCAAAGAGAAGAACACTGATAAACTGAGAAAACATCATCAATTTGACAACACAAGTACGCAAATTCTCACAACACATGTAAAATACAGTGCCTGCAGACCACAAAGGAAATTTGTCGGGGGTCTCAGCGGTGTTGTCAGAGATCTGAGGGGCAAGTATTTTTACATTTATTTTAACATCCTGGTTGTACAGTTCCTGGTTGTTTGTATATTTTTAGCCCTTATAATAAAACAAATTGCACAACTAAGGTTGTTTTAAACGCAATGTTATATCACCAATACCACTGACTCTAACCAGGAAGCAGCTATGTTCATCCCTTCTGGGGTTCCCAGACATTGTGTTGTGGTTTGACCTATTTGGAGTGTGTTTTAGCATTTGCATATGTTGTGAGATTTTGCGTGCATGTGAGATTTTTCTCAATGTGTGAGTGTTTTTCTATTTGCATGTGTTTTGCCATAATAGGAATAATTTACATTTTAGAATGCAAATGAGTTACTTTAAACTGTAGTAAGATTTTTCAATCAAAGATTGATTGTATGAGATTTTTGTCAGTAACAATGATAAAAAATAAGCAACTGCAAACCTCTGTATGACAATGCATACCAAACTTTACTATATTCTCCGTTATATTCTCTGTCTTATACCTGCCGGAGCTCGGTCCACGGTGAACCAGAGTTTGAAGCGATCAGAATGCCTCGCCTGAATCTCCTCCAGCTCATCCTTCAGCAGAATGTCCTTCTCAGTCTGGAAGGCAGACGAGAGGTAAACAGATTCATCATGTTATTTAATCCGTCTAAACATTTCTATTGACAAGTGTTCAGTTGTGTCTCTTCTGAGCACTTGTGTTATAGACCCAGCTTAGACCTGTACTTAGCATCGTCCACTTCTGATCACTGATGAACATGCATTTTAATGCATTAGGCTTAAACAGGCCTTTTTTTGTAATCTTTTGTTTATAAACAACTAACTCCATCATCCTCTTAAAGGGTCCCTAAAGTGCCTTGGAATGTGCAGCTTTGATTGATGCGTGACGCAAAGTAAAACATTAAGACAGGATGAGACATATAGAGAAGCTCCCCGCCTTTAAAAAAAGCCAATGGCTTATTTATACTACAGCTGGGCCAGCCACCGTCATTGAGCAAAAGCACATCTGACTCAGGATAGCCTTAATCTAATAGGCATATTGAGTCTGTCTAACCTTTCCTCCACTTAAAAATACAGAATACAGTGTGGAATTTTCTGGGTGCGTTATATTTTGTGATCTACAATGACTCATTTATATGATCATTTCAGAATCCTGGCTTTTTGGACGTCCCCGAATAATAAACATGGAGGAGTTTAGATTAACATTTTGTCTAATACCATTTAGAATTTTTCTTACATATGCAAGTGTTTAGATGAGCCTTCTGTTTGAAGCACTTGATTAATAAGTCCAAATTCAGTGCATCTTGTAAAGGGAAGAGACACGTATGATACCAAAGAGCATTTAATTGATCACAAGATTTAATAAAAATCTGAAGTGCACTGTGATATCACAAAAAGGTGTTGATCCATATTGGTGAAAGTGAGAAATTTCAAGGTTTGAATGTTTATATGTTTTAAAACGTGAGTTTAGTCATTATTTTGGATCATATTAGCTTATTTTAATTTTGAAATTATATTAAAGCTTTAAGAGTTACTTCACCCACAAATGAAAAAATTCTGCTGTTAGTTATTCACCCTTATGTTGTTCCCCTGAGACCTTCGTTCATCTTCAAAACACAAATTAAAATATTTTAAATCCGAGAGCTCTCTTGTCCTCCATAGACAGCAATGGCCCTGACACCAAAGTTAAAAGTGCAGAAAGGGAACCAAAAAACATTGTCAAAACAGTCCATGTGACTGTAATCATACCATGCTCCAAAAACACCTTTGTGTGGCAAAAAACAAACCCCTTTTAATATGACTTTGTTTGTCTGTATCTTCTCTCCCGCATCAGATCTGGATGTGCTTTACTATGGGTAATACTATGATTAGATAATATGATTAGTATTATATATTATTAATTAATTATTAATATGAATAATATGATTAGAGTTGAACCACCGAAGTCACATAGAATGTTTTGACAATGTTTTTGGTTTCTTTTCTAGACAATCATGACCATTGCTTTCTATGGAGAGCCAGAGAGGTCTCAGATTTCATTTAAAATGTTTTAATTTGTGCTCCGAAGATGAATGAATTTGTCAGAGGAATGTTTTAGAAGTCTAACATACTGATACTGAGACCCATCTATTTTCAGGGGGACTTTAAAAGGAATAGCTCACCCAAAAATCTAAATACTGTCATTATAATTCCTTTAATTACAGCAGTCTAACGGAACACCAACCTGATTGGCAAACAACAGGCTGCATGTAGTCGTGTCATTTGGGTTCTTGGTGATGTCACGAATCAGCTGCAACATTGGCGTAATGCCTACACATGGAGGAGAACCATTGTCTTCATTGATCATACGGCTTTAATAAAACCATAAATGAGGTCAAAGACTCTGTACCTGTTCCTCCAGCTATAAGACCCAGTGATTTTACAGTCTTGGTCTCTGCAGGAGCCTTCTTATCGGCCTGTATATCCAACCGACCTGTTGGGTGGAGATGTAGATACAGGCGTCACACCTAGCTGTGTAAATACTTAGATTGAGGCCACATATTGACTGTGAATTTGCAGTCAGACCTGCGCCCTTGTACTCTAGCAATCCTCCTGGTCCTCTGAAGTCAATAACATCTCCAATCCGCAAACTCTCCAGGTATTGGGACATCTTTCCCCCTTCAGGAAACTTTGGGTGTATATCCCTAAAATAAATCTGCAGAGGAACAGACATCAGTTCTGTTACTGCAATCTCAACCCCAGGAGCTTTTAAGAGAAATATAGACCTTCACGACTAGGTCAACGAATCCTTTGTCATCATCGCTGGACACTGGTGTGTAAGGACGCACAATCAGATTCCCATCAATCCTGGCAGAAAGATAAACATGCTTGCCTTGAGAGAGAAACACAGTGAGAAAAAGGATAATTAATAGTCCATACACACCCCAATGTTTCCATCAAGTTCTTGTTTACAACAGGTATGAGATCACCAGTGGGGTCTAATTTTGTGACATACAATTTGATATGCTGTTGTTACCTTTGTAATTATTATGCTTACCAAAGCTGCATTTATTTGATCAAATATATACACAATATAAGGATATTGCAAGATAATACAACGTAAAATAACTGTTACAAATATTATGCTCAAAAAATGTTACTTTTAATTTTAGAATTCTGATTTTATATTTAAGAATTGTGTTTGTTTTAGAATTCTGAGCTTTCATATTAGATTTCTATCATAATTTATAATTCTCTGCGTTTATGTTTTATAACTCTGACTTTACATTTTTGATTTATATTTTTATTTATAATTCTCAGATTATATTTTAGAATTTTGAGTTTAAATTTTAGTTTTTTTCTTCATAATTTAATTCTCTGTTTTTATTTTAGAATTCTGAGTTCATATTTTAGAATTCTATTTAGAATTGGGGCCTCACGGTGGCACAGTGGGTAGCACAATCGCCTCACAGCAAGAAGGTCGCTGGTTCGAGCCCCGGCTGGGTCAGTTGGCGTTCCTGTGTAGAGTTTGCATGTTCTCCCCGTGTTGGCGTGGGTTTCCTCTGGGTGCTCCAGTTTTTCCCACAATTCCAAAGACAATCGTTATAGGTGAATAGGGTAAGCTAAATTGTCCGTAGTGTATGTGTGTGAATGGGTGTGTGTGGATGTTTCCCAGTGATGGGTTGCAGCTGGAAGGCCATCTGCTGCGTAAAACATATGCTGGATAAGTTGGCGGTTCATTCCGCTGTGGCGACCCCAGATTAATAAAGGGACTAAGCCGAAAAGAAAATGAATAAATGTTTAGAATTGTGCTTGTGTTTACATTCTTAGTTTTTATAATGTTTTTATAGAATTCTGAGTTTATATTTTTCTACTTTAGAAAGGTCTTTAATTTTTCTTCTGCGTTTATATTTAAGAAATTGGTTTCTTTTAAAATACTTTTCATATTTCAAAATTCTAACTTTACATTTGAGATTTATGTGTTTATATTTTACAATTCTGAGTTCATATTTTAGAATTCTCTTTAGTATTCAGTGTTTATTTTACAATTCTCTTTAGTATTC
>CAIGQW010054176.1:456035-484108 GCA_903798125.1 Danio choprae | reverse complement strand
AATTCTCTTTAGTATTCGGTGTTTATTTTAGAATTCTCTTTAGTATTCGGTGTTTATTTTAGAATTCTCTTTAGTATTCAGTGTTTAGTTTAGAATTCTCTTTATAATGTTGAATTCGGAGTTTAGACTTTAGAAATTGGTTTCTTCTTTGTTTTCAAATTCTAACTTTACATATAAGATTTATGTGTTTATATTTTAGACTCGTGTTGAGTTAATATACTTGCTCTCTGGACCACATTTACACCTGTATTTAATGCCTGTGATTACGCTCAAGTAAATGTGTATGATTAAACAAGCTGCTTTTCGAGTCCTAAGCTCATTTATCATTTAGCACAGTTCTTATCCAAAGCTGCCAACACGACAGGACAGGTGTGGGATTTCAGCACATTCAGACCAAACCCTGCAACCTTTGTATTAGTAGCAGAGAAACAATCAACCCACCAGACTACTCACCCACTGGTAATCCCAAAACATGCTCTGGACTAGGCAGGGCAAACCGAAATCTCCGGGTATCATGACTTATGATCTGTATGAACAGAAAAAAAATGTAGATTTGTTAGTAAACATAAACTGTATCAAATGGAAATAAAAAGACAGGGCTAATACCTCTTTGTCTACTAGTCGCAACTTGTATTTTTCAGATGGATCAATTAGGGTTATGAGTAGTTTCCTCTTCCTGTTGAAGTAATAATAACCCAGCAGCCCAGCTGTTGACACCAGCACCACTCCAACCGTCACTGCTACTGTGGTGGACTAGAATACACATTTGTGAATATCAGCACGTTAACAACATGCTGATTATTTTTTTCCTCATTAGAACATTTTAATATATTTACAGCACATACCGTTGTGAACACCATATGAAAGTTAAAATTAATATTTTAATTACTGAAATATTAAAATAAACAATTAAAAATATATTTAAATAAACACAAACAAAAAATGTAAATACTTAAAACAAAACAAAAAACTTTATTCACACACACAAAACTCTCTAATGCAAACGTCTGTTCAGACAAAATACAAACGTCGCAAACAGATATTTCCACAAATATGTGACAATACATCAATATATATTATTATGACATTTTATTTCATTTATTTACTGTTAAGATTTATTATTAACCAAAACAATTATTCAAAATTATTCAATTTCATTTTTTAAAGTATAAACTAAATCTGTGTTTAACATTTTAGGATCGTGTTTCCTAACACAAGACTGATCATACTTGGGGATGCATAAAATTTCACATTGAAAACCTCTCTTGTAAACAATTTTCAATAGCTTGCACATGCAGATCATATTGCTTCAAAAGATCTCTGTATAATGTCAGGAGCCACCGGCATTAAAGGGTTAGTTCACTCAAAGATTATTAATTACTCACTCACCCTCATCTCGTTCCAATCCCCAGAGACCTTTGCTCATCTTCAGGACACAAGTAAGGTATTTTAGAGGAAATCCTTACTTATTCAAAGCCCAGAAAAATACCAAAAACTGACTAGAGACATACCTTGAACACATGGTATATTATGAAGCTACGAGAAAAATAATGACAACCGTTATTCAACCGTTTCTTAAATATAGGGCCATGTGACCATGCGACATTCATAAACAACACAAAAACAAAAATGTGCATATATGTATTCTCATAGCTAGATAACACTCTGATTGAACCACTAAACCGATACAGTAATGGGCTGTTTTGAGGATGATGTTTGGTATTTTGCTTGACTTTGAATGAGTCGGGACCATTGCTGTCTTTGGAGGATGAGGGAGCTCTCAGATTTCCCCTAAAATATAAGATTTGTGTCCTGAAGACGAGCGAAAGTCTCAGGGGTTTGGAACGACATGAGGGCGAGTAATAGCAGAATTTTCATTTTTGGGTGAACTAACCCTTTAATTTTGTTTCGGCTGTATATGTTTGTTTTAACAATGATATAAGTCGCTGGTTTAATTTTTATGAATCAAAGAAAATCTACTTTAATGTGTTGCTTGAGAAAATAAATCATCTTGGATGTCCTGAGCGAGCAATTTTTCGTTCCTAAAGGGTAAGCTCTACCTTTAAGTAAAAAAACATTATAGAAAAACATTAACAATGTTAACAAAAATATTAAATATAATTGGTCACCAAAGCAACATAATATAAAATTAGCAATTAATAAAGGCTAAAATGGCGTTTACTGATTAGGACAAACGTCACTCAGTAAATGACCAAGATCCTCTGCTGTTAAACGCTTAAATGAATCATCTGTATTTCCTAAAATAAACTCTGACGCTTCTGCTATGGTATGCTGAAGCAGAAAAGATCATTCCGTTTATTACTGCACAAATACATTATTTAAATACAAAAGACTAAGCATATCTTTAATTTAATGGCATGATAAGTCAATATGCTGTGCGCTGCTGATAAATGGATAAGCAGGAATGCTGTCAAACAAACTTGGTCAAATGCCAAAGCAGTAAGTTATCCTGGTGCGTATGTATCTGAATAATAGTAGATAGCTTCCATTAAACTTTAGTGTTGCTCTATAAACCTTTATGACTTACCATCGCGTAGCTCATGACGAGGGATCGACTCCTACAAGCGTCGGTCAGAGAGAACCTTCAGAATAAACATTTATTTTGTCGACACACCCATGGACATGCAGACGCACAGCTGTGTTGGAGGAAAACCACGACGCGTAGTCATTGCGCAGAAAGAAAATGTTGGGAGAATGCATTGCGTTCTGCGTAATCCTATCCACATTATTATGATACCTACTGCATGACTATCATCGGAGTCTCTCTCAGCAGCCGGAAGACTGAAATAAAAGTCCTCTAATTTCCATTTGTTTTGGGTTGACTGATTACATGAAATGATATTTATATTAATTTTGCACTAGATTTATATTTTTAAAACATTTATTTGTCTCCAAATTCAGAAACATGGTTTAAAAAAGTATTTACATGGTCATTGTATTTAATTGAATATTAACGCTAAACAACATAATCATTAAATAACACAATTTCTATTGCTATTTGTAGAAAAATTGTAATAAGGTAATTTGCCAAACAGTAACTTTAATCAGCATTTTTAAATTTTAAGTAAAAAATTTTGGAGTCAAATTAAATATTTTAAAAAGGATTACACGTAATTTTAATACATACTGAATATACAATACAAATACTATTTATAATAAATATAAAATGTAGTTTTTACAAAGTGCAACAAGTTTTCAAAACGATTTTCATAAATGTGCAACAAATCATAAAAAACAACTAAATGTTAAAAATTCAAGCGTAAATAAAAAATGTCCTCAATTCTGTCTAGAAATGTAATATGTTTATTAATAAAAATTATCATTTTGAACTAGATTTACATTTTTTTATATTAATTTGTCATCAAATTCAGAAACAGAATTGACGTGGTCATTCTGTTTAGCTGAATATTTACGCTAAACAACATAATGCCGTTTTAAAGATTTTTAAAAATGTGAACAATCATTCATTCATTCATTTTCTTTTCAGCTTAGTCCCTTTATTAATCTGGGGTCGCCACAGCGGAATGAACCGGCAACTTATCCAACATGTTTTACGCAGCGGATGCTATGACAATGACAATGTGAAAAAAGAGTTTTTGAAATTGTTGCAAATGTATTAAAAATGAAAAACCTGAAAAATCACCTGTACATAAGTATTCACAGCCTTTGCCGTGAAGCTCTAAATTGAGCTCAGGTACATTCTGTTTCCACTAATCATTCTTGAGATGTTTCAGCATGTTAATTGGAGTTCACCTGTGGTAAATTCAGTTGATTGGACATGATTTGAAAAGGCATACACCTGTCTATATAAGGTCCCAGGGTTGACAGTGCATGTCAAAGCACAAACCAAGCATGAAGACAAAGGAATTGTCTGTAGACCTCTGAGACAGGATTGTCTCGAGGCACAAGGCTGGGGATGGTTGAAGAAAAATTTCTGCTGCTCTGACAGTTCCAATGAGCACAGTGGCCTCCATCATCAGTAAGTGGAAGATGTTTGGAAACTGGAGGACTCTTCCTAGAGCTGGCCGGCCATCTAAGCGGAGTGATCGGGGGAGAAGAGTCAGGGAGGTGATCAATAACCCGATGGTCACTCTGTCTGAGCTCCAGCGTTCTTCTGTGGAGAGAGGAGAACCTTACAGAAGGACAACCATCTGTGCAGCAATCCACCAATCAGGCCTGTATGGTAGAGTGGTCACACGGAAGCCACTCCCCGCCTAGAATTTGCCAAAAGGCATCTGAAGGACTATCAGACTATAAGAAACAAAATTCTCTGGTCTGATGAGACTAAAATATAACTCTTTGGAGTGAATGCTAGGAATTACGTTTGGAGAGGCACCGCTCATCACCAGGCTAATACTATCCCTACAGTGAAGCATGGTGGTGGCAGCATCATGCTGTGGGGATGTTTTTCAGCAGCAGGAACTGGAAGACTAGTCAGGATAGAGGGAAAGATGAATGCAGCAATGTACAGAGAGGTATTGTGTGTAGATTTTTGAGGAAATAAATTAATTCAATTCATTTTGGAATAAGGCTGTAACATAAAAAAATGTGGAAAGAGGGAAGCGCTATGAATACTTTCCGGATGCACTGTACTGTACAATATAAATACTTTTAATAATGAATATAAAAGGCCTCACGATGGGGCAGTGGGTAGCACGATCGCCTCACAGCAAGAAGGTCGCTGGTTCGAGCCTCGGCTGGGTCAGTTGGCATTTCTGTGTGGAGTTTGGATGTTCTCCCCGTGTTGGCGTGGGTTTCCTCCGGGTGCTCCGGTTTCCCCCACTAGTCCAAAGACATGCGGTACAGGTGAATTGGGTAAGCTAAAATTGTCCGTAGTGTATGTGTGTGAATGAGTATGTGTGGATGTTTCCCAGTGATGGGTTGCAGCTGGAAGGGCATCCGCTGCGTAAAACATATGCTGGATAAGTTGGCGGTTCATTCCGCTGTGGCGACCCCAGGTTAGTAAAGGGACTAAGCCGAAAAGAAAATGAATGAATGAATGAATATAAAGTGTAGTTTTAAAAAGCATAACAGAAGTTCACACACAACTGTTTAAAAATTAACTGTAAATAAAAATGTCCTCCAAACTCTGTCTAGAAATGTGATTTATTTATTAATAAAAATGCATTCCCATTTAAAACTGAAAAACGTGTCAGTCATTAAATGCGCCAAAATGCGACATACTTCATTTATAGAAAAAAAAAACAATGATAATCTACAATTCAACCAAATTTATGAACACTTTTATACAGATTATATTAACGCTCAAAGCTGCACTATTTCAGGACATCAGGGCCCATTTAAAAGCAGATGCTTCCATACATTATTCTCCCTTATATTCTTTGATGCTCAAGCTATTATCTTTTTAACATAATTGCGGACATTGACGTGGAGCTGACTGGAGGTGGCAGAAAACACCTCCATCGCCAAAGCCTTCGTCTCCTCTGATCCGTTCCAAAGCGCCCGATACACAGGTAAAGTGTACTTCTGCTTCCCCTGCATGCAAAACACAAGCACTCATCTTTTAGGATAAGGTCAGCTGATCTCCTATTCACACAATCAATCCATTTAACTGAATGAATTATAATTAAAGTATAGATTCTGACCTGGCTTGTGAGGAAATCCCGAATGTGCTGGAATCCTGGACTATGCTGGTTTTTTGCAACAATCTGAGCCCATCGCACTTTCAGCTCCGCATTGTTGGACTCAATGATATGCGAATAGCACTCTTCAAACTTCCTTAGGTTACCTGTTGATATGGGGGCGAATACTTATTCACAATCTGTTGAAAATACTTACAATTCCTCTAGAAGCACAAAGAGGGATCTGCACCATCAGGAAGAGGTGACTTCTCAAGGATCCTGTCCAAGAAGTAGACGGTCTGGTAGGTCTTCCATGATTTTATATCAGTTTTGCAGATGGATTCCAAGTCCAGGTTATGGCTGAGCCACTTTTCTGCTAACAGCTCAGCTGGTTTCATCAGCATCTGGCCAGCGGAGAGGTCAGGGACGTATGGGGGCCAACCAGGAACATTGAGCCAGCTGTCAAAATTCAGACCTAACGAAAAAAGCAAGGCTGATGACAAAAGACTGTCTGGCCGAAGAGTGCCAATGGGGTATATGCACACAGACTTTTCATTTTCAGTCTGAACTGTCGCGCCATTACAAAATAGCCACGTTTAAGATCAGATTTCTTTTAAAATCAGTGATCGTCACGGTCTGATTGATATATGATGTAAAGTGGGTCTCAAAATGTACAAGAAGCACTGCATTAAATTAAATTTTTCCACGCCATGTCTTTAAAATATGGACATTTATATTACCCCAGTATTTTCAATGGTCTTTCATCTCTTTCCAATGAATGCTTAAGTCTATTTAACTGATCGTGATTTAATTACATTACAACATCGATGCTGTAAAAGTAACCTTATGAAATTGAAAATAGTCACATTACCATTTCCCCGGAAGTTTATCATTGGCTGAAAAACACTAGCTGTGCATATAGCCCATTCAGACGATGCTTGTGATTTTGAGGCAAAAAAAGTGCTGCTTGTGGTCACCCTCAATTTTGTGGACGTTCTTCTCCTTCAACTCTGGGAAATACTCCAGGTAAAACTCCAGCGCATCCTCTGCCAGCACACTTCTGAACTTGAACTTCTCCACATAAGCCTTAAAGAGACACAGTCACTGTTTAGACATGTTTATCGGCACGTTTTTATTCCATTTAATTGTTTGAGGTCGATGATGCATTTTAGTCTTCGTTTAGATTAAATGGAGGAAATAAAATGACCTCTTCGTTGTTGTGAAATTTATTTTTTAAATAAATGCTGCTCTTCATTTTCTATTTGTAAAAGAATCCAGAAAAAAAGATGTATCATGGTTTCCACAAAAACATGAAGAAGAACCATTTTTTAACGTTTACAGTATAATAACAGTTTCCTGAAGATCAAAGAAGGATATTAGAATGAACACAGTTAAACTGCTTTTACGCTGAAATAATATAAAATACACTGATTCGATGAAAAGCTAATCAATGAAAAATATTAAGCTGCTTTGACAAATAATAGTTTAAGATCTACAACTACTGAACTAAATATAATAAAAACAAGCTAAAAGCAAACTAAAAGTCATTTATAAAAATTAAATAATAATATTTAAAAAACTAAACTAAAATATAAGACAAAAACAGAATTATTAAATAATTATGCCAGAAAAATTTGAAAACTGAAAATTCTAAAAATAAAAGCGGACTCAAATTTATTAACAAAGACTAAAACACTATAAAATAAAAATAAACCACTTAAAAAGTCATAGTTTCTCTGGATTTACAATTTATATTAAATACATTTTTTTGTAATTCATATGATTTTTATTTAATTTTTTACACAAAATAATGTTTATATAAATATTTAAACACAACACCGATATTTCAACATAAGAAGAGTTAATAAATCAATATTTGGTGGAATAACCGTGATCCCAACCAACGAAACCATTTTCTGACCATTTCCTAGTAAACAACAACAAAAAAAACTGAACATTTAAAGAAATGTTATAAGACAAATGTTAACATTTTACCCATACCTAGTAAAACCAGAGAAATTCTAAATATACATTCGAAGTCAGCATTATTAGCCCACCTGAATATTAGCCCAATTTCTGTTTAATGGAAAGAAGATTTTTTTTCAACACATTTCTAAGTGAAGTTTATTTATAAACTAATTTCGAGAGGAGCACATGCTTATGATTGACTGCAGCTGGTCCCGCTTTAGCTAATGCATGATCCACCAATCAGATGATTCATAAATCGCTATAAATAACCAAAGTATCTCACCTTAGCCATCTTCGTCCCGAAGAATCCCCCCTTCCACCCCTACTCCTCCCCTTTCCTCGACAGGGCGGCACGGAGGCCCAGTGGTTAACACTGTCGCCTCACAGCAAGTATGTACTGGCTCAAATCTCACCTGGCCAAGTAACATTCCTGTGTGGAGTTTACATGTTCTCCCCGTGTTCGCGTGGGTTTTCCCCAGGTTCTCCGGTTTCCTCTCACAAGTCAAAAAAACATGTAACATAAGTAAATTGACCAAACCAAATCGACATCATAGACGAGCTATCAATCAGCAACATTTCTCTTCATAAGTATTCATAATATACAATCACCATTAACAAGCGGGGGAGTTCTCGAGACCTACCTGAGCTCAAACTCCCCTCTCGCCCCGCAAATGGGAGGGAGTCCCAGGCTCGAGGATCTCATAAGCTCAGGGCTCTCTCCCGGGACAGCATGCCAAACTCGCTTTTATATTCAATCATCAGCTAAGTGTGAACTCTTGAAACATAATGGTTTGTTCTGTAGCCAATCGAAAACAAATATTTCTTAAGGGGACTATTAATACTGACCTTTAAATGGTGTTTAAAAAATGTTAAAACTGCTGTTATTCTAGACAAAACTAAATATTATTAAAACATATAATAGGATATACTGTGAAAAATTCCTTGCTCTTTTAAACATCATTTCAAGATTCACACTTAGCTGATGATTGGTTATAAAGCTTGTTTGGCATGCTGTTCCGGGAGAGAGCCCTGAGCTCATAGATCCTCGAGCCTGGGGCTTCCTCCCGTTTGCAAGGTGAGAGGGGAGTTTGAGCTGAGGTAGATCTCGAGAACTCCCCTGCTGTAGTAGCTAATGAACAGATAGTGATTGCTCTTGAGATGACTACTTACTAGAAGCATGTCTATGATGCCGATTTGGATTAGTCAATTAACTTAAGTTGCATGTTTTTGGACAGTGGGAGGAAATCGGGGAACCAGGCGGAAACCCACGTGAGCATGGGGAGAATGTGTAAACTCCACACAGAAACGTCGACTGGCTTGGTAAGGACTAGAACCAGTGACGTTCTTGCCGTGAGGCAACAGTGCTAACCACTGGGCCACCGTGCCACCCATCTAGGAAAGGAGGAGGAGTCGGGGTGGAAGGGGGGATTCTTCAAAACGAAGATGGCTGTGATATGGAACTTAGTGTATTTATAGTGGCTTAGGAATCGTCTGATTGGGGAATCATAAATTGGATAATGCGGGACCAGCCGCAGCAATCATAAGCACGTGATCCTCTCGAAATTAGTTTATAAATAAACTTCACTTGGGGTATATTTGAAAAGAAAAAGGAGGGCTAATCATTTTGACTTCAACTGTATATATATTTGTTCAACTCACCTTGAGGAATGTGTCAAAGCGTGACTGATCTCCTGTCAGGTGTGCCAGGTAGGACACGAAGCAGAATCCTTTCTCATAGGGCGTCTCATTGTAGGTGTCATCAGGATCAACGCCTGCTTACAAAAAAAACATTGGTTCAATGTCAATTTAAATTGATCAAAATTTGCATTCAAATCCTAAACTAGTGGTGGCATACCCGGTTCAATCTTAACCCGTAGTTTATTGAGAGGATGATCTTCTCCAGTATTGTCCATGTGCTGACGCAGAAGAGCTTTACCAGTCGCTGCTTCCAAACACGTATAAGCCTCTCCTGAAAAATCAAACGGCACTTTTTGATGGATTCTTTATCAGTGTTCATTCCATTAAGGTTCATTCAATTAAGGAAGATGTACACAAGGACATTATCTATTTACTATATAACTGCAGGTTAACTACGCTTATATATAATAACTTTAACTGTTAAAAAGTATTAGTTACTAGTTCATTAGTTAAAGTTCATTCATTTTCCTTCGGCTCAATCCCTTATTTATCAGGGGTCACCACAGCGGAATGAACTGCCAACTATTCTAGCATATCTTTTATGCAGTGGATGCCCTTCCAGCCGCAACCCAGTACTGAGAAACACCCATACACTCTCACATTTACACACACTCATACACTACAGCCAATTTTGTTTACCCAATTCACCTATAGCATGTCTTTGGACTGTGGTGGGAAACCGGAGCACCCGGAGGAAACCCACGCGAACATGGGGAGAACATGCAAACTCCACACAGAAATGCCAACTGACCCAGCCAGGACTCAAACCACCGACCTTCTTGCTGTGAGGAGACAGTGCTAATCACTGAGCCACCGTGCCATCTTAAAGTTATTATTAACTAATAAAGTTATGGTAACTAATAACCTTAACTTTTCTGATTTCGATTCTAATACAATAATGTGTACCTTTTGTAAAGCTGCTTTGAAACTATGATAATGTTGAAAAGCGCTAAACAAATAAACTTAAATTGAATTGAAATTGAAATTAAGGTCAAACGGCGTATACCATAGAGCTCCCTGCAGACCCTGCGCTGGGCGTACATGGTGAAGCCCTCATTCAGCCAGAAATCCCCCCACGTGGCGTTGGTGACCAGGTTTCCAAACCAACTGTGGCAGATCTCGTGCACTATGACATCAGCGAGAGAGCGATCGCCGGCAAGCAGACAGGGCGTCACGAATGTCAGACAGGGGTTCTCCATCCCACCAAACGGGAACGACGGAGGCATGAAAAGCACATCATATCTGGACATATGAGATGAAATATTTTCTTAATGAAAAGACTTTTTAGATTAATTATATATTAAGTATTAAGCCGTGGCCACTCTGCACCTTTAGCCCAGTTGACTCATAAGCATGTTATTACGGCAGAAAGGAAAGGCAAGCTCGTAGTTTCACTTCACGGTAAAGTCTAGATGGGATACAGCTGTGGATATTCACATCAATACAGCATCATTTTTGTGACACTGTACAACAATAATTAACATTTTTACATTACTGTGAGGGTTAGGTTTAGGGGTAGCCAATAATAACAATACAATATAATGGGTCATTTAATAAATAATATGAATAAAACTCTGTATAATTACTATTTTACAATAAATTGATGGTTGGGTTTAGGGTAGGGGTAGACATTAATAAAATACAATTAATGGGTAATTTAATAAATAATATAAATAATTCTTGTCAATTTCTGTCAGCAGCTGTATCCCTTCTAGCAACATCCTAGTTTCACATGTTGCTGCATTCCAAAGTTTAAGCTTGATGAACTCCGACCCGCGAAATCACATCAAGTGAGACCAATAGAAGATCCAAAATCTGACCTTTCTGTAGAGAAATGTAAAATATGGAGCAATCGCTCCCTTTATTAATGTCTAATCATCTTGTTTTTTTCACAGCGCTGTATAACAAAATTGTGCATGCTCAAGCTCTAGTGTGACCACAGCTTTAAGCATTTTAGAGCTTTCAGAATTAGGAAGGCTTTTACAAAATATTCTCACCTTCCCCAAACGTAGGGTCCAAACAGTTTCTCTCCAACAGACAGGAAGTCTTCAATCACATTATCATACTCATGCTTGGCTGCCTGTAGTAAACAAGGTTCGGTCCAAACTCGTGTCCTGAAAATGCAGTTAAAATTGTTCATCATTTACTCATTATTTATCTCACATCCCTTAAAGAAATGAGTTAGACTTTGGAACAGAAAAAATATTTCTATTCCAAAACCGAAAGATTTGTCATCCCTAAAGGCAAAGTGCATTCATCCAAAATCTGATGCATTCAAGCATTAATAAAGAAATCAAAAAATAAATAAACAAAATAAATGGTGTACTAAAGGATTTGGGATGCATTTACCTGGGTCCCACCTCCGCAGACTGCAGGTCTCCTACTGCCAGTGCTACCAGGTAAGCAGGAATGGGATGCTCCATAGTGAACATGAAAGCACCGTCTGCTGTCCTTTGCTCCCATTTATTAGCGCTCATAACTGCTGTGAAGCCATCAGGCACCTGATAAAACCATCAAAATCAGAGGCCATTGTGTTTATAACAGATAAAGTACAATGATAAGGTATCTACTCTGAATCTTATCATGCAGACTAGAGAAAACACAGATCTGATCATTCTTGTGCTCTTTCTCCTTGAGAGCTTAATGGAAGTCTAAAGCAAAACATTTTATACACTGAAGAAATAGTAAGATTTAGAGTCAACATGGAATAAAAAGCTTAATAAATTTTAGACCAATGGATAGATTATTTTATATTGCCAATCAAAAGGCTGGACATGATTTTTAGTGTTCCCTTATGCTTACCTAACTGTGAAGATACGACTTGTTCTTTTTTCGTCATCGTCTTTTGTTATTTTATGTGGTGTACCTCAGGGATCTATTATAGGACCATTACTGTTTTCTATCTAAATTCTACTATGGTCTGTGTTTTTTAACATTTGTTATCACTGTTATGCTGAATAATCCCTTCTATCATCAGTAAAGTATCATTCCTTTGTATAATTAGCACGTCCTGTATGTATTGCCTCTTCTTGTTGAATTGCTGATTGTCTCCTCAATTGTAAGTCACTTTAGACAAAAGCATTTGCCAAATGACTAAATGTAAATGTATCACAAGCCATAGGTATGATTATATCTTGCCTTTTTTAACTCTAAAAATGCCTGTAGGCATTGATTTGGATTTTCTGAATCCCCAAGTACCACAGTGTCAGTTAAATAACTTTTAATGTTATACTGAAGAAAAAAAGTTACACATCTGGACTGGCCCAATAGTGATTATTAAATTTTTTTTGTTTAAATTTATCACAAAATTAAAAGACAAAGATACCCCCAAAGATAAAACTTTGTATAGTATTAATTTATACAATTATTGTCCTTTGCGGACATCACAGTGGCGCAGTGGGTAGCACGATCGCCTCATAGCAAGAAGGTCGCTGATTCGAGCCTCGGCTGGGTCAGTTGGCACTTCTGTGTGGAGTTTGCCTGTTCTCCCTGGGTTCGCGTAGGTTTCCCCCATAGTCCAAAGACATGCGCTATAGGTGAATTGGGTAAAAGTGTATGTGTGTGAATGAGTGTGTATGGATGTTTCCCAGTGATGGGTTGCAGCTGGAAGGGCATCTGCTGCGTAAAACATATGCTGGATAAGTTGGCGGTTCATTCCGTTGTGGCGACCCCAGATTAATAAAGGGACTAAGCCAAAAAGAAAATGAATGAATGAATTGTCCTTTGCACCATTCCATATTTTTTTTTTAGAAATCATTAGGAAATCTTAATTTCTCTAATGTCAAAACATAGAACAGAATTTTTTTTTACATCCATTTAGTTCCTGATCACCAAAATCAAACCCCATCCTCATAACTGAACCCATTTTTACTATCATGTTTCACAAAGAAAGACATAAATGTTTATAAATGTCATGCAAACCAGTATAATAATCTTTACATTATTATCTCTTTACATTGGAGCGGCCCAATGGCCTCACCTGAAGTGCTGCTGAGTAGGTGCTCTTGACTGCTGGAGTATCAAAGCATGGGAAGCAGGAGCGGTTGAGAACAGCCTGGCCTTGCGTAAAAACATAAGGCTTGAGCTTTCCCGCTGTCTGCTCCGGTTCCAGCCAACACACCTATAAATAAGGAGATACATGCGTCTGGTGAGAAATTACCTGCACAACAGCCGAGTAAGTGCTCTTTGTCATGGGCGTATGGAAGCCGGGGAACAGGCTGCGGTTCAGGATAGGAAACCCAGATGTGTACAAGAATGGCAGCGTCCTCTCAGCCGTCTGCACTGGGTCCAGCCATGACATCTACAGAGAAGTGATGCATGCTTGCTTGCTTGTACAATGAATCAATTATTTTAGTATTAGTACTGCTGAATTTAAGTGAGTAAATGGTGGAAGACTGGAAGGAGAACGGGTTTAGAAGGAGAACGGGTTTAGAAGATTTAAGCTATAGTACCACCCTTTAGCTAAAAGGTTTGTTTGTAGTTATATGCAGTGGTGCAATCTTCTTTTCTAAGCTACTGGAGAAATTAGCTTTCTTCTGAACATTCTGAATAAATGTATCCTGTTTTTAGATCTTTATGCTTTACTCTGGGTCAGTTAGATTTGTTGTATAAATTGTGTTGGTCTAATGTACATGTGACACCATTAATCAATTCATTCTTCCTGATTGTCTTGAATGTATGGGAATTTTTTAAGCCCTGTACAATGTCTTGTCTCTTACCTTGTAAACAGAACTTTCTCTGTATTTGATTTTTAATTATAATTCTTAATATTTTGCCCCTTTATTGTGTGATGTTCCCCAGGGATCTATTATAGGACCGTTACAGTTTCTTTCTATAAGTGTCCTTTAGACTACATTTCTATCCACTGTTTACACTAAATATTCCCAGATTTAATTTCTAATAACATATTGTCAGGATGCACAGGTATTAATTAAGTTTTGCCTGTAAGTTTTTTTTTTTTAACTAGTAGCAATTTGACAGTTTTGGCTAAAACACGTCTTTAATGCTATATCTTGTAGAAAAAAAAGCCATCGATATCTTGGATAGTCTGAGTGTGAATAATTTAGCAGCAATTTTTTTATTTCAGATGAACTATGCACATAAGTGCACCACGGTGATGCTATAAATCAAATCAGGCTGCTTTTTCTGTGGCTGGGTATGAACTTTGAAATAGTCACTCACCTATCATGTGATATCTGTCTCTTCACTGGCCATTGTTTTTAATCTGCTCTTGCATTACTTATATTCTTGCATTATTTATAATCTGTAAATATTCTATTTATAGTGTTGCTTTGCATTTGCATTCTGTACTATTTGGATTCATTTGTATTGTGTAGACATGCTGCTGTGATTATTCTTGTAGAAACAGAAACCAAAGTGTTCTTCCTTGTATGTCTCATGACTAGTGAACAAGTTTCATGTTATCATTTTGAATTGCTTGTATACGAATTATAAATATATAAGCTTACCCCTGGCCCATCAGTAGCTGTATATCTGATTGCAAGCTGAAGTTTGTCATCTGAGCTGAAAACAGTGGGAAACTTCACCACCAGTGTTGTCCCGTAACTGGTGAAATCCTGAGTCAGGAATTCTGTTCTGGTCCAGTCACATGCATTCTGGCTGAATGTGATTTCATGAACAGAGAGAGTTGGATGAATATCTAGCTGTAACTCACTTTGACTGTCCTGGATGCATTGCAGTTGTATCGTCTCGGTTCCTGATATGGATTTTTGCAAAAAGTCCACTTTCAGATCGAGATGAAAATGCTCTATTTTAAATTGGCGAAAACTAGAGGACGTCGCGACGTCTTCGGCTTTGTCTGAATACAGCGTTAATGTTTTATCCATTGCAGTAACGAAAAAATTCCCCTCAACAATAAATGCAACGGGCTACAGAAACACCGGTTGGAAAGTAGCGGTCTGGTTTTTTCTTCACCCAGATATGTCAAGTAAACCGTGGTTAAACGATCCATGCGCTGGAAGACTAATCGTTAAGGTATATGGATAGGACTAACGTCGAAACTCTTTGCGTTATTACAGCGCATTGTTGTTTGTCGTGAATACATGACAGATAACCAATGAGATAAATCTGAAAAATCTAAATTAGCAGACTGAAATCTGTTCCCGTTATAAATTATAAGACAAAACAAAGCCCACTTAAAGTGGGCGCGTGAGGGCGCAAAAGTAATAAATTACCTTATAAAAATTACCTTTTTTTTTTAGCCACAATTAAACATGAGGGCATTATTGTCTTATATCAAATGCAGTATTTATCATTTAAAATAAACTCTAATGAATAGTATATCGCACATGGACTGAAATCGTCCTCAGAAAATGAACAAAATTCACACAGTAATCATCGGATTATCACAGCGATTGGTTGTGGTGAGAAAAGTATCGGTTAGCACGTGACCACGCTGTTTCTGCCCGTCAAATCTTTACTTTGCGATTTTCACACAATTCATTAAACATGTTTCTTAAGAGTTATAATCACAACAATGCCATAACTGCCATCCAACGTATAATATATAACTTATATTACAGTACAAACCCCAAACTGCGCTGAGCCAAAGTCAAATATAACCGTGCTCTTTTGTCAGAATTAAACTTTTTACATTATCAGATGATACAGTATATCCATATGATATATCCTGCCTAGCGAACAATAGATTAAAAACACAAATCTCTTCCTGTAAATGAGAAATATTTAGCATTTTAGTGTCTATTTTATTTAGTGTTTGTTGTTCTTTCCCTTCCTTTTATCTGCTAAAATACAGTAAAGTAGTGCTACAAATAACTATGCCAATTATGAGTTTGAGAGTACCACATGCTAACAACAGCTACATACAAAACAAAAACAGAATACCTACTTGTGAACTGTAATTCTACTGTATGTGTAAGTAATATAAACCCTGTTGTTGTTCTTTCAGCTCTTTCTCCAGTCAGGATGCATTTCCCAAAGCACACAATATCCTGTTTCCCCTTTTAACCAGAGATTCTGACTGGCATGTCATCAGTTTTTCTACTTTATGTTTACACATGGATAAATGTATGCTGTTTGACTTCAAATTGTGATACTTGGGGTAATTACAAGTTGTGTGTGTTTTTTTTTTTGTCTAAATGAGAACATAAATAAACATTTTGCATAGACTTCAACTGAAAACACACTGAATAATACATTATATCAGTCAAACTGATAGAAAAAATGAAGTTAAACTTTGTATTTTAGTCAAATTTATAGTTATCTTTAACTAAATTTAGTAAACTTATTAAAATAAATTCATGAAACAGAAAAACCTTTGTTGCCGTGTCGTGGCTTTTTGTGAATTATTGTGAAAAGCGCTATATAAATAAACTTGAATTGTAAATTGTACAAATATGACATTTTGTGCAATGTGTCTTGTGTTAGCGATTGAGAAAAACTAATCAATTATCAATTTTGCCCTTTTAAATACACATTATTTTCCCTCCGGCATTGATTTTTAAAAAATTTGATCATCACTGAAATCATTGTGGGCAGCACGGTGGCTCAGTGGTTAGCACTGTCACCTCACAGCAAGAAGGTCGCTGTTTCGAGTCCCTTCTGTGTCATTTCTGTGTGGAGTTTGCATGTTGTCACTGTGTTGGCGTGGGTTTCCTCCGGGTGCTCCGGTTTCCCCCATAGTCCAAAGACATGCGCTATAAGTGAATTGAATAAACTAAAATTGGCATTAGTGTATGTGTGTGGATGAGTGTGTATGGGTGTTTCCCAGTACTGGGTTGCAGCTGGAAGGGCCTCCTCTGTGTAACTAAATTTAAAACACGCTTTAATACTCTGATCAGCAATTACCATCTGAAAATTTGTTTTAAGAGCAACCATTTACAAAAGTCTAATAAACCAAACTCTACAACAATACAACTATTTAATCAGAATGCTTAAGAAACTCATGCATCACGGACAAACAGGATCATTTTTAAACTTTATTTATTTCAGTATCAACAAACCCTATCGTAAAAACACACTTAGTAACAAATTAGATTTATTTAATCGTACAAAACAATCCATAAGTAAGTTAATCTATTTAAAAAACATCTATAAACCATTGTCTTTCACAGTAAAACTCATACACTCAGATACATCCCATATACACATATATAATTAAAAACAAAGTCTATACTCTAGTCCATCAGCTCAATAAATTACTGAATAAATAGGACTCTCTCGCTCTCTTTTTTAAAAGGATCTTGGTGGTTTCACACTTGACTGGCAACCTCCGATTCATCCTCATACAACCTGTCTGGAGTCCTCAGAATGACCTGTGGAGAAAAACACAATGAAAACAGGTCAGTCAATAGGAAATCTGTTTGCGCTGGTTTAACATTCTAGTAACCATTCACTGCATGTTCAACTAATAGTAAACAGGACTAGGGAGCGACTGCACAATCAGCAGCATTGTAGTGTTGACTGAAGGTGTGTCAGAAATCTGGCTTTCTGTTACACAACAGCTGGGTCGTAAATCACGGAGCTCACGGTGTATTCTTATAACCATTCTATGCATTTATTTTCTTGAACAGCATGTTGAGAGCTTAAAGTTCCTTGGATATTTAAATAAGATATCTGAGCAGTAGTGTTCGAGACAACAGCTGTCTTTGCATTTGAAACACATGACTCTGTAAATCATTTTATGACATGATTTAGGAATGAAGCATACTGTATGTGTGTCACGCGCATTGCTGATATGCCGACATAAAATCTAAATATCTTTAAAGGATGATCCAAGACGAAATGGCTAAAGCCCTGTTCACACTTGTAGTTCGGTTTTTCTTGATTTGTTTTGGTCTTAGTTCACACGACTGTTTTGAGATACAAGATACAAAACAAAATCAACTTTAACTTTTGTGACGTATATTTTGAGACAGATTATGAAATAATGTTATCAGGAGATTATAAAATTGCTTAATAATTATAATACATTTCATTCATAACGCACGTTTAAAGGACGATTTAAAGTCCTGTTTAAAGTTAAAGCTACTTAAGCCACACCAAAAAAAAGTTTGTCCAATTCTGTCGTTTTTATGTTTGCATATTCCCAGCGAACAATTTTAGATTATAAAATTGCTCCTTTAAAGGTCCCATGAAATGAAAATAAAGTGTTTTAGAAGTTAGCAGCATCAGTATTGTTCGTTTTTAGGATATCTATAAGCTAGTGCTCACCTAAACAGTGACAAAATTCGCCAAAATGGATCAACGAATGGATCACCTCATACTTCAGTTTCTCAGCAAATCGTGACCAATCAAATGCTCTCTAGTATCTGACACACCTCGCCCCCCTCAAGATACTTCTAATTTGATGCGCAGAGCAGTGATAAAACAAAACGCTATTGGCTATGTTTTTTAAAGGGGAGGAGCTACACGATGTCCCACCCTCTCTTCATGTTTCAGTTGAGATTACATTGAACATCGAATAAAAAATGCACATTTAAGAGCACTTCACGGGACTTTTAACATTCCTATTAAGTTATATAACCTTATTTTTTATGTTCTTAGAATGTTCTAAACATATTATTTTTAAATATTATTATATTATAATATTTATATTATAAATAATATTATTTATATTATTATTTTTGGTTAAAATAATGTTTTCCAAAATGTTTTCAGTCTCCTGTTATATTAATGTTCTCAGAACGCTATTTAAAATGTTATTAAAACATTCTATATACATTCAATTAATGTTCACAAAAACGTTTTCTTATCATTCACACTGTTTTTGGTTATAATAATGTCATTCAAAATGTTTTCATTCTCTTGCTATATTAATGTTTTCAGAATGTTATTTGTACTTTATTCCGGTTCATTCCGCTGTGGCGACCCCTGATAAATCAAGGGCTAAGCCGAAGTATAGTGATAGGATCTAACATTATTTTAATAATGTTACATGCAAACATTTAAGTAAGTTTATAAACTAATTTCAAGAGGATCACGTGCTTATGATTGAACACAGCTTCAACACTGCATTAGCCAATTCATGATTCACCAATCAGACAATTCCTAAGTCACCATAAATAATCTAAGTTCCATAACACAGCCATCTTCGTTTTGAAGAATCCCCCCTTCCACCCCTACTCCTCCTTTCCTAGATGAGTGGCACGGTGGCCCAGTGGTTCTAGTCCTTACCATGCCAGTCGATGTTTCTGTGTGGAGTTTATATGTTCTCCCCGTGCTCGCGACTGCACAGGGAGCTCAAACTCCCCTCTCGCCCTGCAACGGGAGGGAGCCCTGGGCTCGAGGATCTTATGAGCTCAGGGCTCTCTCCCAGGACAGCATGCCAAACATGCTTTATAATCAATCATCAGCTAAGTGTGAACTCTTGAAACAACTTTTAGGGAACATTACTAAATGTTCTGAGAACGTTTCCTGTTAGTTTGGTTGTGACATCATGTCTAGTTTTTGGCTTCAGTTAAATGACTTTGGTTCGTTTTGCTTTCATATTTCAGTCGAACCACACCAGAGTTGGTTTGGAAGAGTTTTTTTTAAGTTTGTTTCTTGCATCAAGCTTTGGATGGCAGTGTTCACATCTAAACTAATTGAAACAAAACACAGTAAAAGAGCAGTTGCAGCCATTTATTTAAATCAAACCAAACCAAAAAGTGTGAGCAATGTTTGCATGTTTGTGGTTTGAGATTCTTGTGGTTTCTGTTCAATTTCTAAATGAGTGGATATATCTCGTTGCACAACTCCAGTTCCTCATTTTATTTGTGTCTTGGAGGCATTTGTACCTAAATTTATTCCGCAGGGAATTTTCAAACATTTGTTATGGGACTTGTTGATGCATGAGCTCTGCATTCTCCAGGTGTCTGATTGCACATTTTTAACTGTAGTGTAAATTACCCGACTCCCACCCGAATAACGAAACCGGAGTTTGGATGTTCTCCTCGTGTTGGCGTGGGTTTACTCTGGGTGCTCCAGTTTCCCCCACAGTCCAAAGACATGCGCTAAAGGTGAATTGAACAAACTAAATTTGCATGAGTATATGAGTGTGTGTGTGAATGTGAGAGTGTATGGGTCCCCAGGGGAATGGTTTCCAAGTACAGGGTTGCGGCTGGAAGGGCATCTAAGCCGGAGTAAGCCGAAGGAAAATGAATGAATGAATCAAAACAGATTTATACACCAAAACACAGCCCATGCAGATAACTTCCATTTAATAAAAGTTTTGGTTTTATTTGACTATAGTAATAATAATCCTGATTCTGAAGCAAAACTACTGCTTTAAATGAGCAACATGACACCAACAAGTCTCTTTGTGACTTTTGATGGTAATTCAGACC
Source organism: Danio choprae (assembly GCA_903798125.1). NCBI lineage: Eukaryota > Metazoa > Chordata > Actinopteri > Cypriniformes > Danionidae > Danio > Danio choprae. Next base: position 463,533 of record CAIGQW010054176.1, on the reverse strand, counting down.
TTCAATTTACCAGTACTCCAATTAGTAATGGATCAAAAAAGCGTTATTAACGATCATCTATCCGGCGTCTTAACAAAAGCCTGTGGTTTGCTGACTGACACGGCAGCGTATGCAATTCTACATACAACAATACCAGTGTATTGTTGCTCCTTATTATCGTGGGGGGTGGTGGGGGGTGGGTAAGAGAAGCTAACAAAGGCAACTATTGATTTCAATGGGGAACACGCCAACTATTAAAATGTCGCTTGAGGAGATACTAAAGCTGGAGCATTGGCCAAACAACTTCTCTGGTTCTCTCTAGAGAAATAAAAGAGGTAATGGGCCGGTCCACTATCACCGTTTCCTTCCCTTCAATAATCAAGCTTTTGTCTCAGAGGAATGAAATGATCACCTACATATCAGGTTCACACACTTTATCATCAGTGAGCTTGAATGGATCTAAACAGCAGAGCAACCTTGACTGCATGTTTTCCCACTCCACTGTTGTGTTATTTGGTTAGTTCATGACCGTGAGGAAAGCTTTGAGAGGAATGCAAAGCTGTGTGTGTGTGTCAATATAAATAAACTCAAAGTGAGCAAGTGATCCATCTGATGAAGTATTTAGGGAGAATGTGAGGGTTTTCACTGTTATCATTCAGCGGTGTGTGCAAGTGAAATCATGTTTGTACAGTTTTTGTAAAGGTGTGAGGGTTATGAGTTATGCATTATCAGTTTTGAACAGGCTCAAGAATCCCATGTTGCAACTTCCGTGACTTTTGGAGTCGCTTGTAATTATTGGATGAGGTTTTTAGGATTTTACATAGAATTTGTTAACATATTCTGACTAATTTCATATTTGAGGAGTGCACATAAATGTTCTTTTGACTCCCTTAAACGGATTTTTCAGGAAATCACAGTTTAAAAATTCCCTGATATTTCCAGTTTATCCATAATTGTGGGAAAGCTAAGAGGAAAAAGCGACTGGTTGCACCATTAGATTTTATTTCCTTGTGTGAGCATCTCGTTGTTGTCTAAATGTGTTTTTTATTACAAAGGAAATCATTATTAATGTACATTCTTATTTTTTTTATTATTATTGAACATTTTTGATTGTTTTCAACACATTTCACAAATTCCATCTTCTCATTGATGTGTTTATAGTCAATCAAAACTGTGAAACATTAGGGTATTTTGTTGACACTTGCATACACTTGGCAAGGATACATCAAATTGATCAAAAGTGACAGTTAAGACATTTCTAATGTTACAAAACCCTTTGTATATCATCCTTAAATTCATTAAAGAGTCATGATTTTTCATGGAAAAGTTAAGGACAAACCTTTTTTTAATATAATTTTATGAATCACTGAATATTGATAATCAAAAATCTGACCAAAATCTGAATATTTGGCCGAGAGAACAGGAGAATAAAAGTAAACATAATTTGTTTGTTTGGAGTTCTTTCCCTATTGCTGACTATTTGAAACAACTGAAACATTTGGTTAGGTGATACAGAAATATCACATCCCGTCTGGAACCACTTTAGTTAGAACACCTTCAAAATCAAGCATTCAAAATCAGATGCATAGTAAAATTCACAATAATGTTGATCAAACAAATGCCAACTTGGTGAACATAAGATACTTCAGTTAAAAACATTTAAAAACCAAGCTCAAACTTCTGAACAGTAATGTTCTTCTATTTACAGTATACAGTTCTAATATCTTTCGTCAACCGTAAACAAGAAAACGACAATTATGATTTGTGTGTTCTGTTATTGTGCCATTCCCTAAACTAATTCGAATCAAAAGCTCTTTCATAGCTGAACACCACACCTAAATCATGCAGTGATCTCACTTTGACGCAGTGAACTTTTCCCCATCCCTCAGACAGGCCCGGGCAGTGCGCAACTGATCTACATTTTCTGGAAATTCCTCTCCCAACAGATTGATACACAACTAGATGGCATTCTGTGTCATAAAGAGCCAAGACAGTTACATATTTGTGACCCTGGACCACAAAACCTCTTATGTTGCACAGATACATTTGTGGGAATAGCCAAAAATACAATGTATTTTAAATACATGTATGTCAAAAGTCATTCGAAATTTAAGTAAAGATCGTCTTCATGAAAAACATTTGTAAATGTCCTACTGTAAATATATCAAACCTTTGCTTAGTTATTTTCTAAAGATTTTTGGTTAGTAATATACATTGCTAAGAACTCTGAACAACGTTAAAGGCAATCGTCTCAATGTTTAGATTTATTTGAACCATCGTTTATTTGAACTATTTGAATCCAGATTTTCAAATAGTTTTATCTTGGCCAAATATTGTCCTATCCTAACAAACCATACATCAGTGGAACGCTTGTTGATTCATCTTTCAGGAGACATATGAATCTCAATTTCCAAAAATGTACACTTATGACTGGTTTTGTGATCCTGGGTCACATTTGGAACTTTTTCTCCATATATTTCCCGCCTATTTGTTTGATCACATTACTACATGGTGTTCAGCGTAATCAAGAACCAAGAACCAAGATTGTAACATGTTTAGACTTTTTAAAACATTCTCAATACCTTTTCCACCCGTTTATTCGCAGTGACTGTGAAGAACGAATGTTTACCTGCTGTTCCTGGTACCTGTGGTGTTGGGAAAGCGAAAGTGGGGACTCTTGCCCAGGCACATTTCGGATACGGAGTGCTCCTTGTCTGTTCCGGTCCAGTGACTGCGGTCGAGGTGGTCGAAATTGGCTGCGTTGATGCCATGATTTGAGTTCCTCCGACACAACCTGTCGCGGCAGGCCTCGGCTGGGGTGATGAGGATACTCTCTGAGTGAAGGGGCCCGGGACAGTTTCACATGAGTGGGTAACAACCTACAACTCCGCTGCTGGGATGGCAGATCCTCACTGTAGTAATCATAGTGACCATTGGATGAATAAACAGGAGCCTGGTGGTTAACATACGACCTCCCGCTGTCCATTTCTAAAGCGTGACCCCATCCATCCTCTATGTAGCCTCTTGTGAAACTAGGTGAGGATTGGTATTGAGTGTTCTTGTAGAAGTGCGTAGGTGAGCATCTCTGTGGCATGTGGTTGTCAGCGTGGCTGGCATATTGGTAGCCGTATTGGGATTGGTAAGTCCATGGAAGTTCTCCTGGGTGCTCCTGGCAGGGCGAGCTGGCATACGATTGGAAAGAGTGCTCAGAGTTGCTGTCTTCTGAGCTAGAGTAGTACACCGGGTTTCCTATATTCAGTCGCATTGGGGAATATTCAGATGACGACACTGCAAATTCAGTCAAGCGTCTTCTGGGGCCCTTCGAGCGGCCACGATCCCGCTCGGGGTCATAATGGTTGGGTTCGGTGATGGGAAGTCTGTTAAAGTGAGAATGAATATGTTTCTGTTTATTTGAGATGGCAATAATGTTAATGAAACACATGTGATCTGAGGCGTACACTGCCATTTAAAGGTAAGAAATTAATGTTTTGAGCATAAAATTTTAAATAATTGCTGTTCTTTTAAAGCCCGCATGAACTGGAAGCAACTGCTTTTTTTCCGTATTGTGACGCAGTTAATAGAGAAACGGAATACTAAATGAGAAAACAGTGGGCGTGGCTTTTTTCTACTGCGAGCTGATTGGATGTAGTAAAGTAGGCATTTCATTTATAAAGAATGGGAAAAGGGTTTTGGGAGAGTTATTACAATCTAACAGACACCTCCTCCTCACCATTTCTCTTTGTCATAGCGCTGTCAAAACAGATGGAGGGGCGTGGTTAAGTATGTTAACCACGCCCCAAAATACCTTTAAACAAACAGAATCTGAGAGTTTAACTGAAAACACACAGGAAGTGCATTCTCAGATTTTAAATTTAGGTTACAAAATAAATATGTTTAGTTTTGATTTCATGCATACTTTCAACTAATCATCAAAGAATCCTATAAAAATTACTAAACTATTAAACTTAATATTCTTTATGTTATTTAGAATTGTTATATTATTATATAACAATTTATTATATAACACAGAAAAAATATTAGCATTTAATGTTTTGTTTACATTCACAAAACTGCATCTTTAAAAAATATTTATAATTATGGTGTAAGTAAAAGTAATAGTAATGCTACTACCGAATCAGTGTTTTAAAAACAAGTTTAACAAAGTTTGTTTAAATGTTCGAGGTTGACAAATGTAAATTAATTAATATTTTAAAACATTTTTTGTTTTAGTGTTAATAAAGAATTGTCTTAAAAAAAACGAATGTTCAGCTTTGCGTTGCATGAATGTATTACACTTAATAGTTATTTTAATAAAATATAATAACATTTAATATAATCTCATTTAATTTAATATAATAACTGTTATAATAAAAACATTTCACTATAACAATTTGCATAATAATAACAACATATTACACTTTTTACTAATTAAATAGATGCAGCCTTGGAGAGACTACAGATTTCTTTGTAAAACATCTTCCTGACAAACTTCTAAACGTCACTCTTTATTAAAAGGCAGACCTGAGGGATTGTCTCCTGCGCAGGTGCATCTCTGGAGTGGAGGGTGCGCTGCAGGACTGTGTGTGTTTCAGGGCCGCATGTGTAGGTATTTGCAATGGGATTCCAGCATCCGCAAGACAGACCTCTATAGAAGGTAATGTGGGGGTTGAAGGACTGCAGATGTGTGGAAAAAACAAACACAAGCATATTTACCATTACGAAGACCATTACATATTTACCATTACAAAACTGACACAGTAGAGCTGTAGTTTTCTAATGACATACTCTAGTGGCAACAACACATGCGCTCCATAAATCAGCCTTAAAAGCCATTAAAGAACGGGGGTGTGGTCAAACCCACCCCAAAAATGACTATGTGACGTCTTAATGACCAGGTGAGTCAAAGCTGCTTTGTAGAGGTCATGAATCATTTAGGTTTTTACATTAAATATTTGTGTGGTGCTCTGAAAAAGGAATAAAGGAAATACAAGTTTGAGATACAAGAGGTTGCACTTAAAAAAAAATCACAAACACATTAAAAACAGTAATAATATGAAATATTATTTTCATTTAATATAACTATTTTTGATGTTAACATTTGTCTTTAATGTCATTTATTGTAGTGATTAAAAACAGAATTTTCTCATCTTCAGTGTCACACAACTTATTTAAAATGAGCTGAATTAACACAATTCTTGAGTTATTTTGTGACAACTTAATTGTTTTATGTTCAATCCACTTAAATTTGTAAAAACATTTAGGTTAACTTAATTGATTTGTGTTGAGACAACATGAAGGAATTGTGTGGAACCCTGCAGTTTTTTTAATTGCATGATTCTTCAGAAATCAGTATAATATGCTGATTTGCTGTTCTATTATAATCAATTGTTATTGGTACTCAATTATTAATAACAATTCTCATAATTATCAACTTTGAATTCATAGTTTCATTTTTTTTCAATTACAAATGTCTTTATTTTATTTTCACTTGAACAGTTGAATGTGTCCTTATGAATGAAATGAAATACATCTGTAATGGTACCTTTGAATATTACTGTATTATTGTTTTCTTAAAATTATGAAGCAGGTGAACAGTTTTCAATACTGATAATAATACGAGTAAATGTAACTGATCATCAGCATTATGATACACTAAATATTGGAGTGATGATGCTGAAAATTCAACTTGAAATCACAGGAATGAATAAAAACCGAAACTACAATTAATAAGAAAACAGTTATTTTAAACTGTAATAATATTTCACAATTTTAAAGATTTGACTATCTCTTTGATCAAACAAATGCAGCAGAACAGCCTTGTTTTAAAAAACATCTTCCTGATCGCAGCTAGATATACCTGGATTTGACAGAGGGAGATCTTTTCATTTTCTGGTAGGGCTGGTCTAAACTGCTCTCTGTCCAGGGTGAGTTTTGGATGGGTGCAGGGTCGTGCTCTGGACTCTGGCAGGTGTGCAGGCTCTCCAGGGATCGTGGAGGGGTTTGATGGGAAAGGGGCTGGAGGGGCCGGTACAAGGGGCCCACAGGTGCATGAGGAGCGGCATGAGAGATGACTATAGGCGGAGGGTAAAAGTCCACAGCAGGTGCTGAGGGAGGCTCTGAGGAGAGCTGGGAGGACAGTTCCTCTGAAACACGAGAAAGATGATTTTAATTCATGATAAATGTGTAAATGGCAGATAGCATGGAGTATACATTAACATTTATCCTCTGAATATGATTATTTCTCTAAAATAAAGAATGCAAAGCCTAAAGTGCAATGACTAATTTTTAAATCTAAAGAAATACTATTTCATAATTATAAGAGTAAGTATTAGGGCTGCACGATATTGGAAAAATCAGACATTTTGATGTTTTGCTTTTCTGCAATATATATTGCGATATGTAGGCCTGTATCAATAATCAATATATCGACTTATTGTGCAATACTTGGAGATGACCTCAATCATTTTTGCTGTTGCAATATATACAGTATTTACAAATTCACAAATAACATTAAAGCTATTTTACAATGACATTGACATTCTACCTAATCGATGTGAAAGTTTATAATTTACCTAATAGGACATTTAATAGTATATATAATATATACTTTATATAGAATCTAAATAACCTTAAGAATGATATTATTGAGAATGATAAGAATGATATATTATTTTGAAGTGCTTATGGCTATTTGCATTATTATGCTATTATATAATCATTATAAAATCAGAGGCATAAAAATGATCTCAAAATGACAATAATATTGCTTATCACAACAATTTCTGTGACACACACCAAAAAGGCCTAGCGATATGATACAATTTCACCAGATAACTTATAGATCCATTTGGTAAGAATTCAGGTAGAGAAATTGAATAATGTAAGTGAATGAAAAATAGCACTGCATAGTTTTATTGTATAAATAATTCAATACAATAATTTATATTAAAAATGAAAAATGGTACAATTTCTTGTGCCGGAATGCTTTAAACTCTTTTGATATGCTAATACAGTAAAAGGCCTTAAAAACATGTAAATGATTAACTTTTGCTCCATTATGTCAAAAATCTTCAATGACTGTGACTCCTGGTCAACTATAATCTCAATTCAACATTGCAGATCCTGCGATGTGATTATTGCGGATGCACATATTGCGATACCGATGCTAAAACCATATATTGTGCAGCCCTAGTAAGTATAATGTTTTATATCATGTGTAGAATGTAAAAGCATATGTAACATAACAGTATACAGTGCTTAGCATATATGAGTACACCCCATTTTGAAAGTGAATATTTTTATCCATTTCTCAGTTAATATGGGTAAAATATATATATGTGTAATTGAACAAAACAGATTTATTAAACAGATATATTTATTAAAATAATATTTTAGTCAGAACATCTTTAGAAATGGAAAGATAACATATTTAAATACATACAAAATATTGCAAAAAAAAAGTAACAAACTACAACACTTCAACAAAATTGTATATATTTTTTGTTTCTCTTGATTTTTG
>CAIGQW010054176.1:436592-455635 GCA_903798125.1 Danio choprae | reverse complement strand
ATGGGTGTGTATGGATGTTTCCCAGAGATGGGTTGCAGCTGGAAGGGCATCCGCTGCGTAAAACATATGCTGGATAAGTTGGCGGTTCATTCCGCTGTGGCGACCCCAGATTAATAAAGGGACTAAGCCGAAATGAAAATGAATGAATGAATGAAAATAGCAAAAATAATATACATGAAGTGAATCAACCAATGGAAATAATCTAAAATTTGTTGGTTTAGATATACCAGGGTGATAATTTTATTTTCAGGCTGGTACCAATAACATTGGTGAGAATTTATTGGCTAATACTGATATGGAAGCTGAAATATTTGTTCATTTCAACAAACTTACCATCAATTTGTGGTGGTAAAAATGTGTGTATAACTAATAAATGCTATCTTTTCAACATGATTTGAATGCAGAACATGTTAAAACATGCTAGAAATATGCTAAAACACATCTGCAACTTGTTAAAACATGCTAGCAATGTAACAAATGATGCATGATGCTAGCTAAATATTAAAACATGCTATCAAAATGTTAGCACCCCATAAGTGTGAATAGTGACTTACAGCCTCTCTGATGCAGAGTTTCTTGAGCTCCAGTAAGCACATTTTCAGCCTGTCTTCCAGAGCTTGCTGCTTGAGTTTCATGACCCGAGTGTGAGTGTTCACATCCTTCATCATTGTGGTGGGGCTGTCAGGACCTAGAACACATAAAACATAAAAACACACATAAAAAAAAAAGATGAGAAGCAGCTTCCAGATAATAACAGAAAATAAACAATTAGACTTTGTTTTAAATATTGTATGCTCCGTATAGATTAAATAACTTTGAATTTTGTCTAACTAAATTCCAACTAGCAGCACAACTATGGCTCCATAATCGCCCAAAAAAGTAATAACATTCATAGCAATCAAAATTCGAGCTAAAAGATATCTCAGAATGTATGCAGACTTTCAGGAAACAAATGCTCATCAGGAGTTGTGATATGATCAAAAATAAAATGAAGGTTTCGACCGTGGTTTCAGTCACTGGAAATGAGTAAATGGGGGACAAACAAAGGGTTTATTACTTGTGTATCCGGTGACTGAAGGCAAATGCCTCTGGCCTGTCTGGAGAGCTTATCTACTGAATTCCTCAACATACATTTTCAATCAATCATATGACAGCACACAAAGAAATAGCTGAACAATAGCTTTCAAAAAAGAAAGGCAAAAAAAAACGTTGCACTGTACAGGAAAAAATATAAGGAATTATTATGTCTCGTTGTAAGAAATACTGAGTTGTTTAACAAGGCTTTTAAAAAGCTGCTATATTGCGTTAGCTTCCGATTCAACCATTACATCTTTACAGGTGTAATGGACATTAAAATCATTTTCTTTACAAAAGTGAAAACTAACCACAAAATTCTACAAAGCTATAAACATTACATTAACGTTCAAAGGCTGAGGATCCGTGCTTTTAATGTTGTTGAAATATTTCTTATGCTCTAAAGTATTTTACATTAAATATCAAAAAAATAGACTAAAGGCAAAAATACTGTTAGATAGTTTTACACTGTAAAAAGTGATTAGTTACAGTAAACCCATTGACTTAACTTTTATATTTATGTACATGGTTTGTTTACTTAATAATTATAAGGCAACGAGTCAACCAATCGCTTTTTACAGTGTACAATTTAATTACACTTTGAAATGTAAAATATTTTGACAAAGTTATGTAAATGTTCAAAACCAATGCCAATCAAACATAATCAATGCTGACAAAAGTTGTGCTGGTATGTATGCTATCTGGAAACTGATCTAGGATTTTTTTCTAGGATTCTTTGATAAACCGAAAGTTGAAAGAAGAGTATTTGTATGAAACAGAATTCTGTTGCAACATTATAAATGTCTTTACTTTCGCTTTTGGTGAATAAAATAATTCATGAGTTAACAGAACATTTGAATGAGTATTTTTAAATATATTTAGAATATTTCATTCATTTTTTCATTTTCCTTCGGCTTAGTCCCTTTATTCATCAGGGGTTGCCACAAGGGAATGAACCGCCAACTTATCCAGCATATGTTTTACACAGCGGATGGCCTTCCAAATGCAACCCAGTACTAGGAAACACCCATACACTCTCGCATTCACACACATACACTATGGCCAATTTAGTTTATTCAATTCACCTGTAGACCATGTCTTTGGACTGTGGAGGAAACCGGAGCACCCGGAAGAAACCCACGTGAACAAGGGGAGAACATGCAAACTCCACACAGAAATGCACACTGAGCCGGGACTCGAACCAGTGACCTTTAGAATTAATCTAAATAACTCTATAAAAGAGTCGACTCATAGTGGTTCGAATGAATCGCCCGGTAACGAGTCTTTAGCCGTGCCAGCATGACGTCGATATGGAACTCAAGCCTCGCCCATTTGCTGCGCGCGCAGACCCGGGAAAATTGTTAGACCTGGGCATCTAAAACAACGTTGAAAACGTGACGCATGCTGTTTTGTTTATGGATTTAAACGCATTTGTGAGCTTGCAATCTACTGCCATTTGTCGTTGCTATGGCCACCATCAGCTATTCCTACACACGTGCGGCGGTCAAGTTTCAAAATAGTTCATCCTTTGCCGCTTTGCGGATTAATACTGATAATACTGTCACTGTTTTTACTTCTGGTTAGGAATAGAGCAATATTCTGGTGTTAAACTGCATTGCTTTAATGCACTCCTGCATTGGGCTCACACATACACTCTGCACTTTGACTACTTGTTGATAAGCCATGCTGGGCATTTCTCTCTGTCTTACGCTGAACGCAGTCGACCAATCACAACAGACTGGGTCATTGGACCAATCAGCGCAGATTAGCATCGTGCTAAGGAGGGGTTTGGGAACAAATGAATCGCTGAACGAATCATATGGGAGTTGTTGGGATAATTAGGTAAAAATAATTGCATATTATAAGACAATGAAAGTGTTATTTGGCCTTTCATGCATACCAGACTGTTGTTGGAGACCCCCAAAACCAAAATATGACCTTTATAAATGCATCATTAAATAATAAATGCTCTTTTAAATAATTGCCATTTTTGGTGAACTATAACAACCACATGCGACATAGCAAAAAACTGAACTTACCAGAATGCAGAATAACCCCACTGTCCGTGTCACTGATCTCCTCTTTCCCTTCCATGACGGTTCGTCAAGCGTTCTTCACTTCAAAGAGAAAGCGTCGGTTTTCTCTTACTTCACGAGTTCCTAAAAAAGCAAATACAACTGTTATCGCACTCATGCATGCTCACTAGAGACCAATTTAGCTGTTGAAGCCAAAGTGAAGAGAAACTGGTCTCGTGGAAGCACTCAGTTGCTCAGCTGTGACGGGTCTCCTGACCCAGAGCCTCAGGGGTCATTGCGGATTCCAGGAGACAAACAATAGGTTTCACAGGACTACTAAAAATCACAGTCTAACTACGCCTCGCAGCAATGCGCCGTCAGCAGGAGCTCTGGGTGAGCTTTAACTAAGAGGGCATTCAAGTAAGTACTCTTACATCCATGTGTATCTGAAAAATGACAATTTTTCCAGAAGGAACAAGAACGAGGTGTGCTTACATCACAACACTGGAATGCTCCCAGCAGTACAGGTTAATGAAGAGGCCTGCTATGGCTCATTGCACTCAGTTGTAATTAAATAACCCTGATTAATTTCTACAACAGTTTGTCAGACGCTACATGCAGGAAGGCTGATTAGCCGCAGACTGGGTTACACATTACTTACATTACTTTTACAGTATAATCATTTTATTCAAAACAACTGACATCCGTTTACACATTCAGTGGGAGTGTTCAATTCCGGTCATGCTGTTATAGCTAGAGGAAAGGATTATGATTAATAAGCGTGTGCACACAAGCTTATGATGGGCTGTGCTAGTGTGCTTAGTGTTATGCATTAAAAAGTCACATGATCCTTGCTGATCTGTTGTTCAAGAAAGATTTCTAATGATTGTTTTTATGTTAAAAAACGGTTATCTTGCTACTTATTTATTATCAGAAGGATCATCTGACACTGAAAATAGGAATAGTGATGATGTAAATCCAGCTTTGAAACATATGAATACATTTAAATTGCTCTTTTAAATAGTTTTAATATTTCACAACATAACTGCATTTTAAATCAAATACATTTTTTTGAGCAAATTTATTTTAAAAACTTTAGAATATTTTTTTTTATCACACTGGACACACTTTTAACAAAATCATAAGATATTAACGTATAAACTAAAAGGGGTCAATCGTTCTAGCTGTATTTTCCAACAGCGTGTGAAGTCACAGTCCAGAGCACCATGCACCAGCTCATGACACATTTGTTCTGCGGTGTACGAGTCTCACCTGCTTCCTGTCAGTATGTCAAAATGTTATACTACGTCATGATGACGGTATCCTCAATGTCCTGAGTAAGCTGTGAACATCTACGGTTTGGACAATGATTAACAGATGTTACATATTATCGTCTACAGTCCTACTCAGCTGTTGGATTAGTGACAGCATTACAGTTGTGAATTTATTACTTTGAAACTGAAGGTGACTGTGCTGAGACACAAATAGTGAAATACTAAGTAACTCATTCTTGAAGTCATCTAAATACAGACTTTATTTTATGTCAATTCATGTTCACAGCTATACCAGAGCTGAGGGGATTACTTATGGATTCTAATAATTTACTGAATACAAATTACATGACAAAATGTGCCAGTAATATAATATATTAGATTACACATTTATGGTATCATTTTCTGATTACTTTTGGAGAACATTTAGATTACATTTGCACTGACCATTATTTGATGACACATACATTGAAGTAGGATATCGTGCGCAATTTTAACAGATGCAAATGTATTCCATTCTTAATCACAAGAGCCTCACTTGCTTACAACTTTGACTTACAACTTACATGTAATCATGTAATCCTTAAAAAAGTAACTGTAGTCTGATTACGATTGTTTTAAAAAGTAGTTTAGTTACAAGAGCTTGATTTTTAAAATCTGACTACGTAATACAGATTACAAATAATCAGTTTCTATATTCAAATATCCAATAATATTTCTCAAAACTTTAGGCTCTAACGTTTTAGACAACTTTTAAGCTAATACACATTTCTTGATTCATAAAGTGTTTTAAATTTCTAAAAGAAAAGTGTTTTAATATTGGCAAAAGGAAATGTTAGCAAAATGTTTAGAAAAAAAAAACAGACTTAAAACATTAACAAATACACAATTATACTAGTAAAAATATTTATAACAAAGTAAAAAAATATATATATTAAATACGCTGAGCTGTATCATATAATGGCTTGTATAAAATAAATATCAATACAATATAAAAGTACTCACATATTGTAAAACATTGATTCCGCTAAAAGTGTATCCAGTAAAATAAAATCAGTTGATTTCCATGAGACGTCTAGCTCCACTCTGCACTCTTGACTGGATGAGCAACGGTAGGAGTTTGTACTGTGAAATGAACCTGGGTGCGTCTTGCACATACCTCTGTGTGTGTGTGTGTGTGTGTGTGCGAGAGAGAGAGAGAGAGAGAGAGATATCACCGCGTCACACCTCTTGTAGACACCTGTCGAAGGCGATAATAATGCTTCCTGTTGTCTTTGTTATCAGCAAGAACAAATATGAATATGTAATAAGTGATTATATTCAATCATAAATGTGTAAGCATGGTATGTAAGTCGATATCACACTCGTTTCGTTTTAACTAGTTTAAGTTAAAGGTTAATTTTTACATTTTAAATAACACGAGTAAGACATATTTCTGGTTCACTAATCAAATAAACTATTTTATGATAATAATGACAGACATTAGGTTCTTTATACCGACAGTCATGTGTTTGACTTAATGCTTTTTTGATTTTATTTCATTATTCAGGAGAACACGACATTGAGATTTTACAAAAAGTCAATGTAGTTTAACTGCTACTATCAAAGCAAAATGATTACACTATTTTACATTTTTTAGTTTTTACTCTAACTGCCAATTTAGTTTGCAATGAAAACTGAAATCTTATTATCTAGTGTTATCAGAACTTTTGACCTATTCAAGCCTGTTTTAATGCTGCCTCCTACTGGTGACTCTTAGGTAACTCAATTCTCACACGATAAGCCTGTAACCCATCTGGACTGAATTAATATTTGATGTATATGATAACAGATGCTAATCTAAAATATTTCTGTGGCTTCCGATTTCTCCAAATACCACAGAACTGAAAGGAGAAGCTCCAGTGCAGGACAGTGACTGCATCGCAAACTCTGCGGCTCAATGTGTCGCCAAAATCACAGATAACTAGTTGTCCAATAGGATGTACAAAAGGCAGAACATTACAAAACATATTTAGAAAATGTAAGAGTATGAATTTAAAGTTGAAGCATTTTTTTATCAGATCATTATTGGCTCTCTTAAACCTGATTCTTTACTTTATTCCATGTTGTCATGCAGTTTCCGGCCATCTTCTACTGCCGATAAAAAGAAAAGAAGAACGTTAAATCAGTGGACATATTGGTATCAGCCAACAAATGTTTTTTTTTAAGGTTATCATTATCTGCCAAATAAGAAAACAAATTATAGGCCATTAATTACGGGTAATTTCTACCATTTTCAATCATTGACAATATTTTGTAACAATTCACTTGCAAGTCATTTGTTTGCTGTTTATTCTGATTTGCCATCAAACTGTCTGAGACACTTACAGCATTGCTATGGTTTGTGTCTTTCATTTCATTCTGACACCGCTTCCTAACCCTTTATGCATTTGGCAAAACACACTGGTTTAGTAGTGCGTCTTTATAAATGCAAATGACCTCTTTTCAGAAGGGGCAGAACTTTTACACCTTGTGCCTTAGTTATTCAGCATCCAGCAGCAACTATTCTTCTCACATTTGAAAGATTTGTCATTTTGAACACTGAATATATAGTTTACAAGCACGCAAATAGGTTAGTATTACAATAAGTTCTCCTTTGCATTAACTGTCCGATACACACAAGGTTATGTCAAAACACATAAATTGTCAATGTTGGTTACGTCTGTGAATGTAAACTTATTTATTAATATATAAAATGTATGAAACAGCGTCTATTGGACATGACAACAACAAAACACAATCAAATCAACTTGCCGAATGCTTTGTTGGGCAGGAATTATTCAAATGTGCGATGTTCCCAGACTACAATTGAGGCATTTGAGGAGTTCAGTTGAAGAGTCATTGGACTCCTTTAAGTATCAAATACACAGAACTGAAGCCATATTCTGTTGCTGTGTGAATGTTGTCTAGGTATCCCAAATTACTACTGAAAAGACTAACTAATGTAAGACACCAAACAAACAAGCAAACAACCCTCTTTTCATCTTCATTCTTTTAACTGTACTGTAATGCAAATGCTGTTGTCATGCATAGTGTCTTCACTGAGCCATTGTATGGACGATCATTCCACTCTGACATGCAGACCCAATAGGAAACCAACCCACACACACAGATGTCAAGAGAAACACTTTTCCAAAATACTGTGGGAGACGCTGCACCTGCTTCTCTCATGGATCACTTGCATACATTCAGGATTCTCGTCCTCGCACTGGCTCTCCAAGAATGCCGGTTTACTGCCTATAGGAGCCACCACGGCTGGCAGATGGGACAAAATCATATCACCCAACAAATGACCAAGGAAACAAGACTGCTGGAACATGTCAATGTCTGCTTTCACGACTAATTTGATGAGTAGCTACACCAAATAATCGGTTTGCGATCAGATTGATGAAATATTAGTTATGTGTAATTGTTGTTAAAGTTTTATGTCATGCAAGTTTGCATATGATTATCTAAATTTCTATATATTTGCAAAAAAATATAAGCATTGCACCTGTAAACTAACATGTAAATTGGACAGCAAAATTAATTTAAATATTTAGTGTCAAAATGAACAGAACTTTCATCAAGCTGAAATCAGATCCAATTCATTCTGACAAAAATGTGTTCATTTTTTTGTAACAGTGTTTTTCTTCTAAAATATCAAGACTCAAGAACCATACAGTACGATTTGACACGGTTTGGTATTGCTTGGCTCGGTTTGCATTTCCACTGCAGTTTATTACCACTTTAAGTGGGTGAGACTATGGCTATAGTTGCGATATAGTGGCTTTAGTCGTTTTTTTGTGCACTAGTATAAAACTGTTTATGCGAACGTCAATTTAAATATTGCGGGTTTAGTGTCTCATGTTGCAAATCCAGTGATACTGGTATGTGACGATTCTCTCAGACCAATTGGTGATCAGCATTGTTTATACAACACGTTTTTTGTAATAGTTATCACCCGAAAAGGTACTAAAATGTATCAGGTGCTAGGTACGGAATGCAGTGGAAAAAAAATCCCCCAAAATGAGCTGTACCGAACTGGAAAAAATGTTTATCCTGAATGCTACAAAGCATGTTAAGCATTAGATCTACTCTCTTAGGTTTGTATTGTGGCTCTGGGTTTTCTCTGGGTGTTTCAGTTTTCCCCACAGTCCAAAGACATGCGGTATAGGTGAATTGGATGAACTAAAAATTGGCGTGTAAAAGAGTGTATGGGTGTTTCCCAGTACTGGGTTGCAGCTGGAAGGGCGTCTGCTGCATGAAACATATGCCGGAATAGTTGGTGGTTCATTCCGTTGTGGTGACCCCTGATAAATAAGGGACTAAGCTAAAGCAAAATTAAATAATGAATGAATAACACTATATACTAAATTCTGCCAATTTTAGTTTTTGAAATACTGCAGAACGTTCTGTATTACTATATGGATCGTAAAAAGCCCAAATCTCCCATTTGTTTGCATATCTTCTTTTGCAAGGTCATCTAAACATTTGTGGCCTCTAAAAATGAAAATGCCTTCTAATATTTGGCTTTTCATAACACCAACCCTGGGCAGGGCACCAAAAAAAACTGACCAGATTTAGCCACATGACTTTTGTATAAACTAATTGAGTTTTCTGGATTGTGTTATTTGTGTCAAAAAAAAAACCCAGAGGGACTTTCCCACTATGAGATACTGAAGACCTTAGCTATTGCAGACACTTCAGGCAAATGCAGCTAATATTTGGTAGGGAAGATTTTGAGGCGTGTTTTTATGTAAGAACAGGGGATGATTAAGAAAACAACAACAGTTTGATTAGTGCTTGTTTATCTGCTAACTACTCAGATGACATTAATTTGTTAATTTTAGATTTGTTTTGTTTTTTTAAATCCTCCTGTAGTTTTGTACCCCGGTTGCTAAAAAGAGAGCTAGTATTTTTGTGTAAGAAAAAAAAAATGCTTGGGTCAAGTCAAAAGTTCAAGTGAAGTTATGTAGCAGTGGTAGTTCTGCAAGGGCAGAGATGGGTCTAGAATCTAAACCAACAAACTGATCAAGACAGCTGTGATTGAATATATGCATTGTTTTTTTTACTGCTACATCCAGTGGATTTCCATAGGATTAACTGTCTACAGGGTTAGAGTGATATTGTATAGAAACTCATAGATTCTCATCTCGCCTCTTCCCGGGGATGTGGGATATGTCGGATTAGCACGTATGGGAGGTGGAGAGGGTTTTTATTATTGTGGGGATCTCCCCCATCCTGCCCATTCAGACAGGGAACTCAGGCACGCTGGGAACACCAGTGAACTGTGACAGTCTCATATTAACCTTCACTCAGGACCTGTCCACACCAGACACAACAAATGATGTTTATGAGGTGAAAAAGTTGATTGTTTATTAGAGGTAAAATTGTAATCAATTTAAGTTCATATCAAATATACATTAACATTAATTAATAGAGCCTTATTGTGTGACCTAGTATATACATACTCCAGAGATTATACAAGGTGTCATTTTGAAAACCATAACATATAATGTTATGCCCAGCTTTGCATTTACACTGTAAAAATGGAAATATGCAGCTATTTTTATATCACATGTACATTTTACTGCTGTAAGCTAATCTACTCAAGTTAACCCAGTCATAAAAATGATATGTTTACTTGAGTTAAACATTGTAGATGATATCCAATAAAGCATGCTTCTTATCTGACAAAACATTTTGTATAGTTTATAGTATCAGTGAATATAGGCTAAACTAAACAATAGTCTGTATACAATTACAATGAAGATACGTGATATGCTGAAAGCGTTGCGGAGCAATCTCAGGCAACATTCACACTGCAAGCCCTAGTGCTCAACTCCAATTTATTGCTCAAATCTCAAATTTTTGTTTGGCATTTCACATCTTTTAAACAAACACAGAGGCTGCTTTTTAGGTTTATTTATTTATAAGTTGATGTGCTGCAGGAACCAGCAAATTGAGGGAAGGAGAAGGAGAGAGAATATTAAAAATACATTACTACCCCTTAACCCTTTATTGGCCAAAGAACCACATGCAATAACTTCTTTGACCTTGATTACAACAGAATTTTAGTCATAAAGTTTAATACTAACCATCAGTAAAACTTTTTGTTGAGCAAGGTTTAAGTTTAGCTTGTTTAGAACTGTCACTTTAATACTCAGATTCCACTGATTGAGTCATAATTGTCTGTAATATTCTGGTATGTCAAAATCTTTAGAGAATTTTTTCACGTAAGCTTGTAAAATACTCAAAAATGTCTCTGTCAGTGTTTTCAGACAATTATATTTGATTTACCAAAGTCATACAAGTGTCAATTTCACATCTGTCATATCCATAACGGAGAGGCTTCACATCCATAATGAAGCTTTTTCCTCATAAATGCAAAAAATGTCAAATAAAATAAAAATCAATGATTTTTGTTCTATAGTGAGCCAACTCTTTTCCTTTTGATTAGCATTGTTTCTTTTGGGTTGTGCAGTTTAATTAACAGAATTTCTACAAAGTATGTTGTATACTGTAAACTTGCACACTTTTTTTTGGTCACATCCATAACGCATGCTTATTTTCCTCATTTAAAATATAAAAAATGTTTACAGATTTATATTTTTTTGTTCCCATAACTCTACAGTTGGTTGTTTTGGAAAATATAAACAGATGTTTCAATATAATACTTTTATCAAAACAACATTTCACAAACCGTCTAGTGACACTGGAAAAATGTTGCTATCTTCAAGCATGAGGAAACTCTATATTCAGCCTTAAAAAGAAACAGGAAGTCCCTTAAACTAGCGCCTAAATATACCTTCTGTGGGTAATTATTGACTTGTAATTACTCCAAACTAGTATCCATAGTAAGACACTGTATAATTAAAGCTTGGGGTGAGACTGAGAAGGAATAAGGATCTTTGAGGCCTGTGAACCCCAACACCGCACCCTGGCATTTGGTGCTTATGCGGCCATGAGGCACCCTTGCGGGAAATAGAAGATGTAAAGTGGAAATTGGTTTCAAATAAGCCAAAGCACAGATGGATTGTCTGATGTGGAGTAAAGTGAGTTGTACCACCAGCACTGCAGCGCAGCACGAATCCCTCCGGCTGTAACCCCCAGGAGAACTTTCCCTCTGTATATTCATTACAACTGTGGCAGGACTCGGCAGATGAAACAGACCTCACAGATCCTGGCTTAACTCACTCCGCTACACTGGGGCGGTGCGTCTGCTAGTGGAAAATGTTTGTGGCTAGACACAACTCACATCGAATGTAATTATTATAATAGGGAAATGATCATTTAATAAAGAAAAATGATTTTACTTGTTCCTCTTTTTTTAGACAAACAAAATAATGCAATGGGAAATGGAAGTGAATGGGTTTCATTAAGTCTTTTCAGCGTGAAGTTGTATACAGTTTTACAACGTTGTTGCCATGACAACATCTAACAACATAATGCCTGCAACCCTAACATTGTAAAAATTACAAGTACAAGTTTACAGCTTAAATAGTGTTTGGGCTTTAACAGAATAATAATTGACTAATTATAAAATAGTAATAGTTGTAAGTACCTACAAATTTCATTTTATAAAATTATAAGCCATACGTTACTGCTTTAAAATTTTTCCAAAACTGGTCCTATTTACTTTACATGTAACCTTTTTTTTCTTTTACAAAAAGTAAATAAATAAATAAATTTTGTTATAATTTTAGTTAACATCATTAAAACTAATATTTTGATTGCATAGGGTCCTAATTTAAGTTGACATAGTTTTCTGCATGTCCAGTTGTCCACAGTGGAATATTACTGCTGAGGAAGCATTGCATTGAAGTCCTTTTATCTATTACTAATGAAAACAATATCTTGCTTTAATCATTCTATCTTCATCCAAGAGGAAGTGCAGTGTTTCTTTGAAATCAGTGTGTTATGGTTACATATGGTTTTAGTCTCTTCCTGTTTAGTCTTTGTGTCATTGCACAGTACGGCAGATAGATATTTTACATGTGTGACTGAATGTGTGAAAGTATTGTAGTATAGCAAAATACTATATCTGGTCGGTGCAATAGCCTAGTGGTTAGCGCGCTGACATATGGTGCAGTAGCACTTCAGGGCGTCCCGAGTTCGAATCCCGGCTCGAGGACATTTCCCGTCCCTACCCTCTCTCTCTCCAACTTCGCTTCCTGTCTGAAATACTGTCCTATCTACTTAATAAAGGCAAAAGGCCAAAAATAAAATCTTTAAAAAAAAAATACTATATCTGAATAATTTCTCAGCTTAATACAGTTGAATGATGTTAAAATTCACCACAGAACAGGAAGCCTGTTGCATTCATTTGTAAATTAGCAAGGAAGTTGATCATAAGCCTCTTACTGACTTTTCCAGGGTGACTGTTTTGGCTTGTATCACTCAAGACATCCTACTTTAACATATTTAGCATTGAAAGGAAGACGCGCTAATCACTGTATGCTGAAAAATGAGCAAAGATAGTATTCTGAATAGTTTCAAAATAACCCATTACAACAAATCAACAGATTTTGCAAGTCAAATCTACTAAAACGTGCTGCCACACAAGTGGATGAAATAGAAACATCATTTCAGCAGCTGTCATTGTATTAGGCCACATCCAGAGGTGCTAATGAGAGCCTTAAAACTGAGCTGTCGGCAGCAAACAATACACACACGCTGCTTGGCTCCGGTTTGGCCGACCCTGGCTATGAACCAACAAAGCCGCAGATTCCAGGGCTATTCACGTTTCAGTGGTCTACACACCTCCCTCAGATGCCGGCCCACTCAAATCACCCTTGATGCTCTGAGTCACACCGATCACTGGATTCCACAGCATAAGACAAGGAATGCTGTTCCTTTTGTAAGAAGGGCAACTCTGAATAATGTAATGAGACTTCAGAGTTTAGACTTTATTTGATTAAGAGTCCAACTAGTTGTTTTTATGACTGACATTAGATCATGTGTCTTTATACATCAAACCAAACCCCAATTGAGGAAGTGTGTGTTCCCAGCTGAATAAATGAATGGAGTGTAAAATAATACCCACCTTTAGACAATGAAACAATATAAGCATGTGATTCTCACGCTGCAGTTAAAATACCTGTGCAGGTTTTTTTTTTCATCAAAGCTTTGCAAGTTCTCTATTTAGACACTTATACTTCCATATAATCAACTAGTTATGCAGATGGCTAATTTTACTTTGAAAAAAAAATGCTTTCACAAGTGTAACAATATCTTTGTTCCTATTTATTTTACGTCAAAATGTTTTCTATCGTTTACTCTGGATTTTATAAGTTTTAGAGTTTAAAGATAGATTTTCTTACTCACTAATTTAAATTCAAGCAGGTTAAAAGGGCAAATACAACTTCACTGTAGGCTTGCCAGCTTAGATATACATTAAACTTCTAAAACTAATCTTTAACACATAACACACCACAATTATTCCTAAAAAGTAGTCTTTGCATTGTGTACTTAACCATTACTTAACATATACTAAACCATTACTTCAAAACACGTTATAAAAACGTATGGTTTACTTGATTTTGTAGTACAAAATCCAAATCTGTACATTTTTCTTCAATAATTCAAACAGGAGAATTTCGGGTTCGTGCTACTATGTCCAGCTCTTTCAGAACTTTTAAAACTACGTAAAAGTAGATATATTATTCGCAATCTAGTTTTAATAATTTAAAAGAGTTTCAACGGTTGCAAAACTTTTGGCTGCAGTAGCAGTGCTGTATACGATCAATTTTCATCTGGTGCTGTGCATTAGTTCAGGCTATGTATACGTATTATCGATTGAGAAAAATGTTATCATACCTTTTGTCGTCATAACAGCAAAACCAACGCAGAGTCGTCAAATCTCTACGCAACGCATTATCATGGGATATTATTCATCCACGCTTTCTCCAGCGCCGCATTCCAAATTGATGTAAGCAAGACTCTGAAGAATGGACGATTCTAAGTCAAGCGAACTAGAGGGTCTGCTTCGCACGTAGATTCTCGCTCATGGTTTTGACAATATAAATAAACCATTTAAAAGAAATCCGTGATGTAGCGAAGTCGGTACGACGCTTATGGCGAAGTGCGAGATCTATTTAATCTATGTGTTTTACGACAGTACTCTTACGGGAACTGAAAACCAAACCTCCCTATGCAACAATGGTACGTCCCTCTCCCCATCAGAAACTTTTTTCCACAGCGCAAACTGAACTAGTGATGGGAAGCTCGACTGCGAGAATTCATTCTTTTGAACAACTCTTTTCAAAGAATCGGTTCTAAAATGATTCAGCAACTACAACCACGTTTAACCATAGACTGAAACCCCTGCTGCTTGCGTGGCGGTCATAGGCTAACGGTTTTTTTATTTCAGTGAAGATAATGTAATAAATTTGATATTTAAAAAAATTTATAATCGCATAGTCATTTTATATTTATTAGACTGTATGGTGCTTATATCTGTGCAATAGAGTTATAAGCCATTTATAACCCGCTAACCACATTTTGAACAGGCCAATCTTAAAATCTTAAATTGAGTTTAGTCTCTTATATTCTAATACTTGTCATAGATCAATATATTCAAATATGTTTTTCAAAATTTACTTTAAAACTGAATAAAAAATCAATAGCATTAACCTGAAGAAGTGGTGTTTTATATTTGAGTCAAGGCTCTGACATCTACATTTTTAATCAAATAAATATGCCAGGAAAACGTTTACTTTAAAAACTTCGAATCATGTTATTTGATTATTATTATTATTATTATTATTATTATTATTGATTTATAGTTTTATGTTTTGAAATCATAAACTGGATTCATTATAAATTAAAAAGCAAAGAAAAAAACTAAAAACGACCAATCAGTAAGAGGGTTAAAAAATTGCAGTTGCTAATTCTGCAGTCAGGTGATCTGACTGGACCATAGGACGTAAACGAATAGACCATTTTGGCGAATCGGCTCAAAAGATTCGTTCACGAATTGGACATCGTTAGACAAATTTTTTTAGTCATTGCTTCAAAGCGTTCAATGGGAAAAGGCGCTGTTGCGTCGTCCATATGTTTTACAGTCACTGAACTAAATAGATGCAGTGGTGCAGCCCAAACAGTTATATCCTGTTATATCAATGACCTGAATAAATTGTTTGCGAACGGTCAGCGACACAGCATAGGATAGGAAATGGGGGCTTTTGTTTTCTTTTTCTGTAAAAGAGCCGTTGAACTGCGTGCAGGCGAATCTTTTGAAAGACAGAGAACATAGAAAGTAATGTGCCATTATGGGACTGCAGGGTGATGGTGCCTTTTATTAACATATGAAAGGCTTCACCTTGAAAAGGAGACTCTCACAGTAAATGCTCATGCGTCAGTCACTGGAGCAAAGAGAGAAAGGTTTACTTGATTTGATTAAACCAAAGAACTTTCCGCAGCAGTAGGTCTATTTTTTTTTAAATTCACAAGCCAAATACAGAATGTAAAACGATTAAACTTCTTAGTAAATTTGTTGTAAAAATTTGGTTAGGGTCTAATAAAAGTGAGTTTACTAAAGTTGTAAATTCCGTTAGTAACTTTATTCTTATAATTATTCATTCATATTTTTATATTCATTCATTCATTTTCATTTTCGGTTTAGTCCCTTTATTAATCTGGGGTCGCCACAGCGGAATGAACCGCCAACTTATCCAGCATATGTTTTACGCAGCGGATGCCCTTCCAGCTGCAACCCATCACTGGGAAACATCCACACACCCATTCACACACATACACTACGCACAATTTAGCCTACCCAATTCACCTATACCGCATGTCTTTGGACTTGTGGGGGAAACCGGAGCACCTGGAGGAAACCCACGCCAATACGGGGAGAACATGCAAACTCCACACAGAAATGCCAACTGACCCAGCCGAGGCTCGAACCAGTGACCTTCTTGCTGTGAGGCGAACGTGCTACCCACTGCGCCACCGTGAGGCCCTATTTATGTACATATTATATTATATATTTGTTAGCTATTACAGTATTACATGATATTTGGCCATAAGCCCCACACACACACACACACACACACACACACACACACACACACACACACGCACACACACACACAACACAACACTCTAATGGGGGGAGAGAGTGCTTTAATGAACATGAAAGTCAACATGAACATCTCCCATGGCCACCAGATTTTTAGTTTTATTGTCCAAACCCCTATATGTAGGCCTAAATATTTGTAATTCTAGCGGTTAAGATTGTGCAAACTATTGCAAAACTGTCAATTTTGCAATATTTTGAAATAAATAATGCATATGTGGCTACATATATTTTCGCATGTCTGAAGTAAAAACATTAACTCGTATGTTATATGTCAGCTGTTCCTCAACTAGCTTTGCTTATAATTTTTACTTTTTGCTCAAAACAAGGTAACCTGGGCTGTCTTAATTGGGTTTGGAAAAAAGGGATACCAAAAATGAAATGTATCTGTTAATTTACTCAGCATCAAGCCACAAATTTTCCTTCAACAAAAAATTAAAGAAGATTTTTAGCTAAACCTGTCCTTGGTGATTCATAATATGTATGTTAATGGTTATTGAGACTTTAAAAGCCAAAGTAAAAAAACAAAAAAACAAACATAAATGCAAAACGTATTACTGCTACGTGAAGTTTATTCATCAATAAACTGAATAACTGAAGCATGATTCACCAATCAGATGATTCCTAACTATAAATAATTCAATGACTACTTATAAATAACCAGAGTTCCTTACCTTATCTTCGGCTTGAGGAATCCCCCTTTCACCCCTACTCCTCCTTTCTTTTCCTCGATAGGGCGGCCCGGTGGCCCAGTGATTAGCACTGTTGCCTCACAGCAAGAACGTCACTGGTCCAAGTCTCTAACAAGCCAGTTGACGTTTCTGTGCGGAGTTTACACGTTCTCTCCGTGCTCGCGTGGGTTTCCCCCGGTCCTCCGGTTTCCTCCTACAGTCCAAAAACTTTGGTCTGATGTGAAATGATACATGGGCGTTCACATCAGATTTCTATTGTATATAATGACATATACGCAGGTACAAAATCAAACCTGAGCTGATGCTGTTTGTTTACAGACCATGGGAATATTGTTTTGTTCTTTAAATCTGACCCTGTGCTTATTGTGGATGCTGTAACCTATTTAGAGGCTGTAGATTAAAGGTACCTTCAGCTTTTTGCACAGACTGTTTGTTAAGATTCAAAAGACTTTAATGTATTGTCAAATGTTTATAAAAAAGTCTTATTATAAATAACCAAGAACCAACTTTCAGAAACATTCATTTATTCATTCATTCATTTTCTTTTTGGCTTAGTCCCTTTATTAATCTGGGATCGCCACAGCGGAATGAACCGCCAACTTATCCAGCATATGTTTTACGCAGCAGATGCCCTTCCAGTCGCAACCCATCACTGGGAAACATCCATCCACTCTCATTCACACACATACACTACGGACAATTTAGCTTACCCAATTCACCTATAGCGCATGTCTTTAGACTTGTGGGGGAAACCGGAGCACCCGGAGGAAACCCATGCGAACAGGGGGAGAACATGCAAACTCCACACAAAAATGCCAACTGACCCAGCGACCTTCTTGCTGTGAGGGGATTGTGCTTCCCACCGCACCACCGCGTCGCCCTTTCAGAAACATCCCACTTGATTTCTGAAATGAATGAGACAGGCACTTTGGTAGGCCTAATTTGAATAACTAACTTGTTAACAGTGCCAATATTTTAACATGATCAATTGAATTATTTCTTAGTCTTAGACTGAAAATCTTACATCAATATTTAATCTATAGTTTATATTTTAGCTAAATGTGTTTCTTATGGTTCTAGAGAAGAAAAATAAACCCCACCTACATCCTGGATAGACTGAGGGTGAGTCAATTAACATCAAATTAGTAAATTGAAATTCATAAAAGTTAACTTCCTCTTTAAGTCACAGCATCAATGCAGGCACATGATAATAAGATAAATAAATAATAACTTGTGATAGATAACTTTGTGATTTGGAAAAGCACACAACATCCTTCCAGAAACTTACCTCTAGATGTCATCAGCGAGCTGGGAGGCTTCTCTCAAACTTCATTCTTTGAGATTCCGATGACAAATTAATATACAAAATAATATTTACAAATCTAATACCAATATATTTTTCAATACATAAGTATAAAAGATGGTCTACGTTAATATTGTTTACGTTTATTGTACTAAAGGCCTTCTAACTGAGGCAATCATTTTTTTTAAAGTTTTTGTTTTTTACAGAAAAAACTGCACTAAACACTCAAATATACCCCACTTTTAAAATTAAACATTAAAAGTAACCCTTTTCTTGTAGTAACATTTCTGTACAATTAAAATGGCTTTGCCAATACTTTCATTAAATACTTTGTCAGTAATGTGCAGTTTCCCTTAAGCTAAAAAAAAGTATTTTTCAGTTGAATGAACTTATTGTAAAGCTAGACTCTATTCCATACACACTATAAACATTTAACAACTCCCAGACCAGACACACAGATTCTGGTTCAGCACTGACAGTCATTAGTAGAGTAGAATTTAACCATATGACTCACAGCTCTGACACTGTGAAACAGAACTGAAACACACACACACACACACACACACACACACACACACACACACA
>CAIGQW010054176.1:371433-434207 GCA_903798125.1 Danio choprae | reverse complement strand
CACACACACACACACACACACACACACACACACACACAAACAAACAAACAAACAAACAAACAAACAAACAAACAAACAAACAAAAAAAGGAAAACATTTATTTTAAAGTTCTGTCTTTAAATTCATAACATTCAAAATTAAAAGGGGACATAATTACAGTGTAGATTAATGATGCTAGATTACTGCAAAAATGTGTACAATAAAGATTATATAGCTTGTAAATAAATGTTTTTGATGCAATCATGTACACTAATTAACATGCTCATAAGTACATTGTAAGAAATAAAATGTAAAAATGCATAGAAAAAATATATAAAAGTAAATACAAAAATATGTCATATTTAATTATTTTGAAATACAAAGGAAGACAAAGTTAGATATAGGAGTAGTATAGAAATTAAATCTGAATATGCACAATTTATGAATTACTGAAGACTACTATCAAAATGTGTGCATTCATATTTCTAATACTTGCAGATTAATCTTATTCACTATGTAATATGTTCACCAATATATTGATTCTTATGTAAAAAAATGCAACACATAAATGTATAGCACATACGCAAAACACTGCAAAACCTATATTGAATGCTCTACATGAATAATTGATATCTAATTTTAGCATTCGGACTACAGTATGCATGTTTCATTTCATAGTTTCATTGATACAGAAACAAAGCATTCGGAAAATGACAGATTGTGAAGGAGATTTCACTTCGTTCGAGTAAGTGAGAAAAGCCGCCCACGGGTTGATGTATTTCCAGAGTAGGTCTCAGAAGTGCCGTTGGAGAAAGAATTGGAGGTGATGTAACCCTGGTGCACTTGGTCTTTTTGACCCAGGCAGCTCAGACACAACATTGAAGCTCTGCGTCTGAAATGCTGATCGAGAAAGAAGTAGATAGCCGGATTGACACAGCTGTTGAGAAATGCCAGGCAGCAGGAAAGCACGAGTCCTCTATTTATGACATCGTTGGTATCCTTATTAAGATCTCCATTGCTTAACAGTAGTGCAACATGGATGGCCTTGAAGCAATTGAAAGGAAGCCAGGAGATCAGAAAGGCTGAAATGATAGCGAACACAATCTTGACCGAATGTCGTCGTCTGGCATCAGCACGTGAGTTTGCGGGGTTGTGACAGTGATGTCGCAGGTTGACCAAAATTGACCCATAACAGATGCCTAGAATGAGTAAGGGGAGCAGGAAGGTTAGAAATATGGTCAGAAGATTCATTCCTTGGACAAAAGCGGATTCGGAATTTTCAGAGCACAGCGTATCTTTGATCAAGTGACGGTACACCAGAGATGGAGATCCTAGGAAGAAGGAAACCATCCACACGATGCCACAGGTTATTTGTGCACAATTGCTGCTGCGAAGAAACTGTGAGTCCATTAGGCGCACCACTGCCAGGTAGCGGTCCACGCTCATGCAGGTGAGGAAGAAGATGTTGGAAAAGCGGTTGACAGCAATGATGAAGCTGCTAATCTTGCATAATGCCTCACCAAAGAGCCACTCGTCATAACGGATCGAAGCTGCCCACATTGGCAGCGTGAGAACAAACACGAGGTCGGCTAGTGCCAGGTTTAGCACAAAGATGTCTACCAGGCGTCCGCTTTTCCTGCGCCGCGTGCCAATGACCACAATCACAAACAGATTCCCCAAGAAGCCGACGAGAAACATGATGATGTACAGCACAGGAATGTAGATGTTAGACATGGGCAGCAGTTCAGTCTCGGGAAGGATTGGAATCTCGTCTGTGGAATTAATGTGATAGTCATAGTCATATTCGCTTGTGGAGTTCATTGTAATGCCAAAGAGTGCCATCTCTGCGCTGCTTGCCATCTGTGCACAAGTGATGGGCAATGTAGAGAAAACCTAGCAAGTCACATGATGGAAACCACAAACTGCAATAACAGGTTCTCTCACGCTCTGTTTCCTTAAAAGTTGTAAATTTAACAGTGACATTTTTTTTCTAGATTTACGCTGCTAAAATATCAATTAGTGGTTTATTAAAATGCAATATTACAATTTTTCATTAACTGCTGTAATTATTTAAAACATTCCAAAATGCACACCAGAAGAATCTTTAGGTTTAAATGGTTCACAGAACCTTTTGTTTCATAGTGTGAAGAACAATGCCATTCAATCTAAAGAAGCTTTTTCTATTTTAAAGAACTTTTAGTGGGATGAAAATGTTTCATGATTGTTCTAGGATGTCCACGTAGCCATTGATGGCAATAAACATTTTAAGAATTTCATATTTTGTATATATGTCATAAGTATATAGATTAATTAAAAGCAATTTTCTCGTAAATGCACAAACACTTTCTCTTTGTCCGTCTACGAGAAAAAAAGCACCTTGCAAACAGTTTAAAAAAACAAAAATGGTTACAGTCATGTCTTAAAAAAAAATCAGCTGTGCAACTAACTAAAGAATAAAGTGCATTTGAGTCATGTGTGATGTTGTGGTTTCCTGGTTTTACTGTGCATTTTTTGCACTTTAAGACTATGAGCTCAGGCTGGATTAGACAAGTTTAGTATAGACATATAGCTTTATGAAGCAGCAAAAGCTCACTGTGTAGAGGCATGATCAAATTAGCAATTTTTGTGAAGTTCTTCTTCCAAACAAAGTACAGTTTTCAGTGTTAAAATGATGTGTGAAGAAAGGCTCTCACAATTAAATCCAAAGCAAGCAGTTTTCTGTTGGTCAGTGTGGCAAATTCGCGTGTTAAAATTGTGTGGGAATTTTTTCTGCTCTCACGCTAAATCTTAGATAGACATGCAAATGAGTGGATTTCAGAAGTATGGAACATATAATCACACTTTGTGACAGGTGAATAGACGGCAAGAAAAAACCCCAGAAGTGAGATAATTTCACACAACTGGAAACCTGAAAGGAAAGCTTTTTTTTAATCAGTATTAAGAAATCTAAGGTGCACTCCAGTGTTTTATCTCACAAAACAACTGTTTTATTTCAATTTTTGTGTGTGTGTGTTTGTGTGTGTGTGTGTTTCAGTTCTTTCAGTTTCAATTCTTACAGGAGGTCTGTCAGTAAGCCAAGATTGTGGTTAAAGATTTTTGACTGTGGTGGTTAAAGATTTTGTTTGCAAGACTGTCCCCTCTATTAAAAATATGCAACATTATGCATAAAACTAATCTTTTAAATTCAATTAAATATTAGCATTTAATAATAATGTGCTCCGGTTTCCCCAACGAGTCCAAAGACATGCGCTATAGGTGAATTGGGTAAGCTAAATTGTCCGTAGTGTATGAGTGTGAATGGGTGTGTATGGATGTTTCCCAGAGATGGGTTGCAGCTGGAAGGGCATCCGCTGTGTAAAACATATGCTGGATAAGTTGGCGGTTCATTCCGCTGTGGCGACCCCAGATTAATAAAGGGACTAAGCCGAAATGAAAATGAATGAATGAATAATTAAGATGTCAATAAAGGTCAGTTTGTTGATGGTTTTTCTTGTTGGTGTTATGTAGAAAATATAAGGCATGATAGGATGAACAATAATGATAAATATTTTAAGATGACTTTATCGTGGAGTGTCATTGTTTCATGTTAGAGTCCATGAACTTACTGTGGTAATAACAGTAAATTGTGCATAATTACGTGAAATAACCCTAAACCAAACTCTTATCCTAACCCTGACACTACAGAAAATGCGTAATTAAAATTTACAGTAATTACATGTACATTTTAGCTGATTACAATAATATCATAACATGAAATGTAACTGTCATTCATTTGAGTTTAAGAAAGACTAATTAATATACTAATTACTGATATATTGTAGTTCGGATTGATTATTATTACCAATACCAACAATGTAAATATATTGATAAAACCTGCAAGTTGCTGCAAGATCATTTCAACTTACATTGCACATGAATCAAAAAAAGTTGAAACATTTTTAATTATTTACTATTTACTTATTACTAAAGTTAAAGCAACATAAAACTTTTCTTGGATTGATGAAAAAAAATACTGTAGACTACTGCAGACAACTAAAACAACAATAAATGACAATTCTGCAAAACACATGTGCATAATTGTGCTTTTGCATGCTTTACTGTAAGTACTGTATTTGTTATGTATATACTACATATATAATATAATATAATATAATATAATATATGATATGGGGGCCTCACGGTGGCGCAGTGGATAGCACGATCGCCTCACAGCAAGAAAGGCGCTGGTTCGAGCCTCGGCTGGGTCAGTTGGCATTTCTGTGTGGAGTTTGCATGTTCTCCCCGTGTTGGCGTGGGTTTCCTCCGGGTGCTCCGGTTTCCCCCACAAGTCCAAAGACATGCGGTATAGGTGAATTGGGTAAGCTAAATTGTCCATAGTGTATGAGTGTGAATGGGTGTGTATGGATGTTTCCCAGAGATGGGTTGCAGCTGGAAGGGCATCCGGTGCGTAAAACATATGCTGGATAAGTTGGCGGTTCATTCCACTGTGGCAACCCCAAATTAATAAAGGGACTAAGCCGAAATGAAAATGAATGAATGAATAATATATGGGGCTGCACAGTGGCGCAGTGGGTAGCACGATCGCCTCACAGCAAGAAGGTCGCTAGTTCGAGCCTCGGCTGGGTCAGTTGGCATTTCTGTGTGGAGTTTGCATGTTCTCCCTGTGTTTGCGTGGGTTTCCTCCGGGTGCTCTGGTTATACCAAGTAAAAGTGTACAGAAACAAGTAGGCGAATCTGTTCAGTTGTGACAAAACCGCAGTTTTTCACAGGTAACCAGAATTTTTTAGTAATGAGTAATAAGTGCCCAAACACGCCTTACCAACAACGCTAACATCTTTCACACTTATCTCTGTGTTCCATCAGTTGTTTCTGTGAAAGATTTAAAAAAAAAGATTTAATGAAAGATTTATGAAAAGTGTTTCTGAAACACACTGACAGATGCATTAAACAGGAAATGCACGTAGAAAGTTGTGTGTTGTGGAATTCTAGTAACACTGACCTCTGTTAGTGAGATCTACAGATCATTACAGTTTTGGCAAAACATTCCATAAATTTCATACATCGAGTTTGTTAAATAATGATACTTCATAAAACATTATTTGGAAAATGATTAAAGAAGAGCAAATGGATTTTTAATGGAATAAAAAAAGTACAATTTCACATTTTAAACAAAACAAACATAATAACTAAATATGGCAATTTGTTCATTTGATTTTGTTTATAACTCATTTTCAGCACTGTTATTTAGTTTATTAAACATGAATACAGTTGTTAATACTTTTTTTTGTATTTAGTAGTTTTTAAATATAAAAACATGTCAATAGTTTTAGTTTTTAGTGTTAGATCATTTAGTTCTTTAATTTTTAAGTTAAACTAAATGAAAATAAGAAGTGATGACATATATTTACTTAAGGTTCTAGTTTTAGCTAAAAACAACACTATTTGATGCTCAAAGTGCTCAATAGAAATGCATAGACTAAATTCACACAGTTTAGGTCTTACAAAGCCACCGCACCTCTGTAAATGCTGTCAGAGCAAAACAAGGCTTCTGGTTTTAAATTTACAGCCACAAGTGGTAATTCTGAGCGGATAACATCTCAGATTTATTTATAAAGTTTACCATAAAAAGGCAGTTAAGCCCCTCATAAGGGGTTCTTGTTGTGCTTCGTGTTAAGTAAAATGTGACGTTTTGTGCGGTGAGGTTTACATCACAATATGTAACAGTTCTGGTTAGTTAAATCTAGGATTCTGCTGTTTTAAATCAGACGGGCAAAAGATTTATTTGAATGAATTATAGGATACAATTGAATTAAATAACATTGTCCGTATGTATTGTTCACTACTTGCCTTTTTCTGAAAATGGTTTATCATTTAAAGTTTACTTAATTGACAAAATGTGTTTGTTCAAAATGTTAGAGTACGTAAACTTGAAATTTGCAACATTATTTTATGATAATGTAAATTCATGTAATATACAACACATCCTTTACGTTTATTCATTTATTCATTTTATTTTGGCTTAGTCCCTTTATTCATCATGAGTCGCCACAGTGGAATGAACCACCAACTTATCCAGCATGTGTTTTACACAGACGCCTTTCCAGCTGCAACCAAGTAATGGGAAACATCCATACACACTCATTCACATACTGTACACTATGGTTAATTTAGTTTATTCAATTCACCTATAGCGCATGTTTTTGGACTGTGGGGGAAACCGGAGCACCCGGAGGAAACCCACGTGAACATGGGGAGAACATGCAAACTCCACACAGAAATGCCATCTAACCCAGCTGGGACTCGAATTAGCGACCTTCTTGCTGTGAGGCGACAGTGCTAACCTCTGAGCCACCGTGTCGCCCATGTTAAGTTTATAATTAATATAAAAAAATTACTCTAAAATATATAAAAATAGAAAATTAGCTCTAAAATGTAAAAAGCTCTAAAATGACTGTTGAGATGTTTAATATGAACGATTGGATGGATAGATGGATGTAAAAATGTGTCTTTGTAAAATCTTATTTAACGACAATTATGCCATTTTCACGTTAACAATTGCATCTAGCACATTTAATCCCAGCAAACAGCCATTTACAAATCACACCTGGAATTAAGCTTAAATATATAGTCATTTTTTAACACTTCTTTGTGTTTGGCTGTATAAAAACTTTAAATATTGTCAGGCAGTCACATTGTGTCAGTGTTCGTCCGTGTCTTCCTTTGTTTTCGTCACGTGATTTCTCTGTATTGTCTTTCCCGCCACCATCAGTGTCCATCTGTTTCACCTGTGTTCATCCCTTGTGTTTCATTAGTTTAATCATCCCTTTATCCATTTATACCCTTTCGTCTGTTGTCCTTCGTTGTCCGGTATTTTGATTCCTGTGATTCGTTTGGTTGTGTCGTCCTTGTCCTGTCTACCCATATCCAGTGTTTGTTCCCGTAAGTGTTCATCAATAAACCCGTTTTGTTATTGTATCCCGTGTTCAGTCTTATCATGTCATCGTCTACCAGCACAGCGTTACATAATACCGGACCCAAAGTTAGCGGCGTGTTTTCCCCCGATTTTTTTTTTATAGTCTTTTTGCCCCTCGGTGTTTTATTTTCTTCCCTTCGTGTTTCCCTGGACCCCATCCACCTTCCCGTTCGTCTTCCCCGCCTGCTGGAGCAGGGGGAAAGCAGCTCTGAGGACCATATCCGAGCGACTGTGATCAGCTTTCCGGGCGACGTGCTCTGCACGCCCATCATCTCTCGCAGAGCACGATCGTCCGAAGATGGTCCTCAGGGCAACATCGTCGCAAGTATGGAGTGGACACTGGCGAGTAAAAGATTCTACTCACCGCCTTCCTGGAGGAAGATATCGTCAGTGCCACTCCAGACCCAGTGACCAGCCAAGCTACACTATCCACCTGCAGGGAGCGCTTGCCAGAGCCCACCGCAGACGGAGAGCCACCCCCAGCTGGTGAGCTATCGCCCCCTAGAGCGACGGAGCGGAATCACGCTGAGATGGAGGAGCTTGAAACCCCGTCTGACCAGGTGTGCGAGCCGGCAACACCGCCTAAAGGGGGAGTGCTGGCGGATACCCGCGAGACCAGCGAGAGTCCCGCCCACCCCCCCTATGCAGATGGACAGCGGCTGGACACTGGGAGGCTACTCATTGGCTTCTGCAGCGATATTTTTAACCTACCGCTGTTTTCAGGCAGCAATAACCTTCCGCTGTTTTCAGGCAGCAATAACCGTCCGCTGTTTTCAGACAGCAACCAACTGTTTCCATACAGTTTTTTAATCGTCCTTCCGGAAAAAAGCCTCAGCTCCAGGGTCATGAGTAGCTTCCCACGGTCCCCCAGAACTGCCACCAGTCATCCAGATCCAGCACTGCTGCAGTCAGTCAGCCCCCAGCTCGCCCTCTATCTCCGGAAATGGAGCTCGCTTGTGGGTGCTACCTGCCTGCGTCGCCCTCTGGAGGGTGTCGCCCAGCGTCAGTTCCTGCAACCTCCGAGCTGTGGACTCCACCTCGGCCCTTCGATCCTAGGGCTCCGCGTTGGCTCACTCCTCCCTCTTCTTTGTCGTGGGCCGTCCGCCCACCAGCTCCGCCAGGCTCCCTTGTCCCTCCGGCTCCACCTTAGTCAGTCCTTCCTTCGCCTCTGGACTCCACTCTTCCGGCTGCACCTCATCGCTCATTGCGTTGAGCTCCTCCTTCCCTCCAGCTGCGCCTTGGTCCTCTGTCGCTCTGGCTACGCCGCGGGCTTCCAGAACCCCGCCGTCGCCTTGCTCGGGTGAGCCGCCTGCTTCGCCCGGCCCTCAGAGACCTCGGCGTCACCTTCGCCCTACGGCTCTCTGTCACTTCCTTGGGCTCCACCGCCATCGGCGTCTCCCTCGGTCGGCCCCCTGGAGTCGGCAGCCACTCTTCCTCCATGGTCCCTCCCTTCCTCGACTCCGCCCGGGGCCGTCCTTCTGACTGTGTCCTGGGTCCTCCTGCTCCAGTTCCCTTCCTGTTTCTCCCTCAGACTCCTCCCTTGTACCCTCCCCTTCTACCCTCCTTCATTTTGTTGTTTCCTGTTGCGGGGACGCGCCTTCAAAAGGGGGGGTACTGTCAGTGTTCGTCCGTGTCTTCCTTTGTTTTCGTCACGTGATTTCTCTGTATTGTCTTTCCCGCCACCATCAGTGTCCATCTGTTTCACCTGTGTTCATCCCTTGTGTCTCATTAGTTTAATCATCCCTTTATCCATTTATACCCTTTCGTCTGTGTCCTTCGTTGTCCGGTATTTTGATTCCTGTGATTCGTTTGGTTGTGTTGTCCTTGTCCTGTCTACCTGTATCCAGTGTTTGTTCCCGTAAGTGTTCATCAATAAATTCGTTTTGTTATTGTATCCCGTGTTCAGTCTTATCATGTCATCGTCTACCAGCACAGAGTTACACACTGAAGATGCTTTCTCAACCTCCTTTTATCTATTTCAGCAGCTTACAACTCTGCCATAAAGGACTGGGTTGAAGATTTCTTCAAGCAGATTTATTGCACTGGTGAGTGTCATTACTTTACTAGTGACTCTCTGTACATGTAGAATTTCATCAGTGATATTTACATGATATTTTTAGATGTTTTAGTGAAAATTGTGGGAAAATTTACAAAAACAATCAGTGACACTGACACAAATATGCATATCATCTTACAAAAAAACAAGATTAATTGTTAACCACTCTGAGTGTTAAATTAAAACTCCTCAGAGCACATATGATCCCACTCTAGAGAGTGTTAAAGTAACACTGAAAGTGTTAAAATTCAATGACAATGACATAATTAATTTATTAAGAGGTTGATTGTGCATTAATGATGAAGTCCTGCTGTTTACACGCAGAACCACATCAGACACTGTCTTAAAGTGATAGTTAAAAAAATTAAAACATCTTGGTTGCACACATAACCCTCGTTTCTCATTTTCAAAACCTGTTTCAGTTTCATTCTGTTCAACACAAAAGTGCTGAACAGAATGAAAAATGCTGGTTGCTGGGACCCATTAGCTGCATCCCAAATGGCACACTATGCACTATGTACTTATTCACTTACACACTCAACAACATAGTATATGAATGTAGTGTCTTCCTAAATTGAAAACTAGCGTTTTTTTTCTTAGATGATGTTTGATGGTTGTGTCACACCCTCTGCACATTCCATCAGCCCCAGTCACCATTCACAGTCACCATCCACTACACACTGCACACAATCACCCGATTACTTATCACGTACACCTGCGCACGTAACAACACTCACCTGCTCCAGCCATCACCCACGCACTACATAAACCCACTCCACTCGTTCACTCGGAATCGTCGTTGGATGGTCATCTCTTCCTTGTGATCCTCCTATGAACTCATCTGCTCGTCTACACACCATCGAGGCTAACTCCTGTGACCAGTTTGCTCGAAATCGAAGGGAAGTGACTATTTATTTCACCCTAAGACTGTGTACTCTCGTATTGCCACTCGCACCCTGTGCGAAGATATCCTTTGTGTTTTAATAAACACCCTGAGCACTAATACCTGTCATCTCTTCCTTGTGTGACCGTGACAGGATTCCAGCCCAGCAACACGCTCCCGGTTCACCATGGAAGCGAACGCTACCACTTCCGGGATCGCAACCAACTCATTCGCTGAAATGGCGACAATGAGCCAGCAAACTTTTCCCTCTGCACCATTGGGTGCTCATGCCAACCCTCCTTCTGTGGCCAACTCACCCCTCTCTCGTCCGAAGAGTTACGGTGCCGAGCCCAGCGCCTGCGCAGGCTTTGTGCTACAGTGTTCACTGTATATTGAAACCAATATGCAGCTATTCCTGAACGAAATCACCAAAGTCACGGGCCGAGCACTCCAATGGGCGGATGCCCTCTGGAGCGCCCGCAATCCAGTTTTATATTCCTTCCACGCCTTCACCCAGCACTTTAAAGAAGTGTTCGGTGCCGCATTCACCACTCTCACTGTTCACGATGAGCTCATCTCACTCAGTCAAAGGGATCTCACCATACACGAGTACACTCTACAGTTTCGCACTCTCGCAGCCAGTAGTGGGTGGAACCAGGTGGCGCTGTTAGCCGCCTACCGTCAAGGACTGAAGCCCAGTGTCCGCAAACAGATGGTAATTTATGAAGATAGCGCGGACCTGGAGGTTTTCATCAAAAAGGCTATCATCTCACTGCCTGTTCCACCACCACAACTAACCCAAGAGCACCTCTGTATCGTCATCCCTCGCAGACACCTCCTACTTTTGATGCACCCATGTATCATCATCCTTCACCGTCACCTCCTACTGTTGATGAACCCATGATCACCGATTCATATCACATAACTGCAACGGAACGTCAACAGCGAGTGCAAAACAGACTCTGTCTGTACTGCGGAAAAGCCTCCCATCTCCTCTCTGGCTGTCCAGTTCGTCCACCTCGTCCAATGGTGAGTGCATTTTCCATTACCCCTTCTGTCTCCAACAATCCAGGACTCACTATTGGGCGACGGCAAAATTGCCAGATGAACTCGCCAGGTAACACTCTTCACTCCTCCTCTACACAGTGAAAAGCACAGGAGAGATACTGGGATGGAGCGATGCCTGTGTGGACCACACCCATCACCCATCGGTACCTAAATCTACACCAACCCAACCATCTCTTCCTCTTCAGTCTGCCGTAATGGATCACCCAGCTACAGACCTCTCTACCCACATCCCATCTACCTACCATTCCTTCCTCAACTTCTTCAGCAAGGAACGAGCCAAACGACTGCCCCCTCACCGGCCCTGTGACCGGCCTTGTAGCATCGACCTGCTGCCCAATGGCAAGTTACCGCAAGGTCGCATCTACCCGCTTTCCCGTCCTGAGCATGAGGCCATGGAGAGCTACATCCAGGAAGCCCTTAATCAGGGGTTCATCAGACCCTCCACATCACCTGCCGCATCGAGCTTCTTCTTTGTCGCCAAGAAGGCCGTGTATCGATTACCGGGTGCTGAATGAGGCCACGGTTAAGTTTGCTTACCCGCTACCACTCGTGCCAGCAGCTCTTGAGGAGCTCCGGGAGGCACGCATCTTCAGTAAACTAGACCTCCGTAGCGCCTACAACCTGATCCATATCCGAGAGGGAGACGAGTGGAAAACCATCTTTATCACCCCTACTGGCCACTATGAGTACCAGGTGATGCCCTATGGGGCACAGCAAGCGTTTTGACACTGAGCTTAGCTTTCTCCTGACTGACTAGTGTTATCCAACACTCGGGAGGCTGTGAGCTGAACTTTAGATGAAAACCAAAATAAAACACATTAATCTCTCAAAATCGCAGAGAATCAATAAACAACTCCACTAACAGATGATATTTTTTCCCTGTCAACTAAAGCAAACACTCACCATTAAAATGGTAAGTTCAAAATTAATAAAACATAAGTAAAATATAATTCTCTAAGCCTTTTTCATGCTTTGTAAATGATTATTGTCTGACAGAATGTCAAACAGGTTGATAATAATAAGTAAAGCTGCTGATACTCTTTGTGGAGCTGTTTAATGATCCTCTGTTGAGAGATTTAATGTGTTATTACATTTATCATCACTATTTTTAAAATTTAGTATTATAATTAACACCATTCCAATGTAACTTTACAACTCAGGATTTTGCTGTGATGACATATACATAATAAATACAAAATATTATTGAAGAAAATTCTATTATCTATATTCTATTGTATTTTTTAAATTAAGACTGTAAAGATGCCAGTAAATAAATAGGAAGAGTTATAATTTTTGGGCTTAGTTAAGAAGACATATTATATTAAAAGTGTTTAAAAACATTCAGACTAATATAAATATAATACAAATATTATAATTGTTTTAAAGGTGGAGTCAACGTTGGGCCAACTGAAGCAAAGTGACAATTCAGTCAATATTTTGAGAGAAACTGAGTGAACATAAAAAAACTGCAACTTATTTATAATAATATGTTGAAGCTACTTGTTTTTTTACAGTGCAAGTTTTCCCTTTGATGTCATCATTTTCTCATGTGTCTGATATTTATTAAAGAGACAGTGAAAAGTTACATGAGAAATGCATTTGAGTAAAAATGATGAAATCATTTATCAAGTATATAGGCTGTATCAGATTAAACTATTATTAAAATGTTATCATACACAAAACAATTTAAACACATTATTATTACTTTTCTCAAATAAGATTCTCTAAACCTATATACAGTATAATACATGCTTTACATCAACACTTTGTAAAATACTGTAAATAATTGTGAATAATTAATCATAATAAAAAAAACGTGTATTTATTTTAAAAAGTAAATTAGTCCTGTTATTTTTAGCATCCTTATTACAGTCTTCAGTGTCACATAGCTTCAAAAATCATTGCTTATTTGTTGTTTAAGGAATATTTCTTTTTAATAATTATGAAAACACAGTGCTTCTGCTTTTGCAAGATGTTTCTGTCAGTTTCACAGGTTGGTTGGTTTTTTGAATTATGACACCCACATCTAAAACCAAACTTTTATTTTTTCATTGTGTTAATGAATAGCTCTCAAAGATTCACCATCGGGTTGTTGTTCAATCTGGCTTTTCCATTTATTTCTTCAAACATAATTAGCTAAATTAATCTTACCTGCTAACATGCTGACTAAGGGCCCATAGTGCTAATTCCTTTGGTAGTTTATGGTGTGGGATTGTTTCCACTGCAGGCACATCCTATGGGGCCATTTGTTCACCAGGTCTCAGTTCCCTTATGGATTATAAGATTCATATGCATATTAAAGCTCTCATTCAAATCGTAGCCAATTAGAACCAAGAGCATTAACCAGCAAGCATTTAAGAGTAATCTTACTCAGCTCACTTTTTACTGTATTAGACAGTGGGATTAAAACCCATCATTATCAAAAAACTAAATAGGAAACATGCATCTGATTTTAACTAGCTTTTTGAATATCATTGAATCACTTTCCTTTTGCTTATTTCCTGCTTTTATGAGCTGCCAATTACTCTGGCATGTTTTAAACAGCGGATGCCCTTCCAGCTGCAACCCATAACTAAGAGTACACCCCTCAGTGCTGGGAAACACACATATACTCTCCCAATTACACACTAAGGACAATTTAGTTTATGTCTTTGGGCTCTGGGGAAACTGGATCACCCAGAGGAAACCCATGCAGACACAGAGGGAATATGCTACTCTACACAAAAAGTTAGCCAGGACTCAAACTAGTAACCTTCTTGCAGTAAGGCAACCATGCTAACCACTTAGCCACCGTAAAAAGCAGTTAAAAGAAAGCTTCCTACACTAAAAGCTTAATAAAATTCTAAATGAAACATGTATGTAATGTAAATTTAATGATCAATTAATGATTATTGATGTAATTTATG
Organism: Danio choprae; assembly: GCA_903798125.1. Lineage (NCBI taxonomy): Eukaryota > Metazoa > Chordata > Actinopteri > Cypriniformes > Danionidae > Danio > Danio choprae. The sequence continues at coordinate 420,342 of CAIGQW010054176.1, read as the reverse complement.
ATTTAGAATTTTTATTTATTTATTCATTTTTTATTCTATGAATAATCACAACCTTCTTGTTAGTACTGAAACGGAAGGATGAGAGAGAGAGAGAGAAAATATACCAAACAAGGTCTAACCACAGAGTGGTTCAGAGATCGCTATCAGAAAGAAAACATCAGTCCCACCCCAGAGTGCCAAGGGGCATTGAGGCACCCAAGGCCATCGCTAACATTTCTTAGACCAAACAGAAGAAGCACTGATGCCTTTTTGCTGTTAGAGATCCTTTACAGCCTCCTAAGCTGATTTCTATAAAAGGTACAGTGCAGATTTTACCAGGAAGACTCTATTGTCAAGTCATTCATTATAATTTTCCATTCAGCCTATAATATATATGTCCGTCTGAACAATCGTTTGCTGTCCATTAACAAGGCGTTTGCTTCATGAAAGAATAGGACTTGCATTTGTCTGATCATTTTTCACAATAAAATATTTAAATGTTTATTTGCCTCCCGGATTTACTGTATGCTCTATATTTGTAAGACATGCAAGGAGTTTAAACCAGAAATTTTAACCAATATTTTGAAAGAAACCTTTGAAATAAAATACCTCTAAACGTTTTGAATTAAGGAGTCTTTGCTGATCAATAAATATATTGATTCCCTTAACTCATAGAATCTCTTGCACTGTCTCTCTGGCGTTGTGTATTTTACATTGTGAAAATGTGTTGCAATAAAATGAACAGAAGATTGTTTCTTTGGCCTAATAAGTGCTGTAGAGTTTATATGATGTAATATGACATCATGCTTTGCTTGTTGCTAAAATGTTTTGGTTAGGTCTATTTTCTTTACTGTCTCCAAAACAGGAAGAAGAACTGCGCTACCCATTATTGCGTACCCATTACTGGTGTTATGCTGTAGCGCCTCCTGGTGGTTACAATATTTTTAAATTAGAAACATAGCTTTAAAAGTATTTGATTGGTGCTTGATCACACTTTTCACTGCATGTAATATTCTTGGTTAATGTTGTACACTTACTAATACACTACATAGCTAAAATCAATGTACTGAGAACATCATGCATTGTGCACTAAACATCAACATGAAATAACCAAGTGTATTTATATTATCAAATAATATATCAAAATCATCAAAAGTTTACGACTGATATAAAAAAATATATTATTACATCAGTTCATGTTAAATTATGCCAAACGTGTAAAGTAACATATTATAGTAATATTTCAAAATCAACATATTAAGTTTTGATGATAAAAGTAATAATTTCAGTATCATTAAGAAGGGGTGGTCCAGTCTGATATCATATTTTAAATATTAGTTGATGTGTAATGTAGCTGTGTGAACATAAACAACATCTCTAAATGTAAGACGCTCACAGTTCAATGCAAAGGGAGATGTTGGCTTTTATAGAGTTATAAACCCTACAGCGAACGAATTTGGGGACTACAAAAAAATACATCCGGGCTAGTGAGATCATAAACACTTTAGGTTACGCGCATACACCCTGGGCAGCAACGGGGCGTGGTTAGATGCGCTTTAATGTTATAGCAGAGAAAGCTAAAATGCTGTTCAAACGCTGCTATTTCCAGAGCTTCTTCTGTTTCTGTATTTTAGCTTCTAAAGGACACAACACAAAGAGAGAAGTGCTTACAATTTAATTTTAATTATTTAAAAACTCCTCCATCCGACAAAGCTGTGGATTGTGAGCCACAACCTGTAAGTGTTTTTATTTGTTAAAATTGATCTATTAAATGCAAAGTTTCAAGCGTTAACGGTATGTTGTAGCGAGGATGTAAACAAGAATGTAATGTAGCTACAAATTCATATTATCCGTCAAACTGCTGAAAACACACTTCCCATGCGGTCTACATCTCAAATAACAAACTCGCAAAAGATATGAGAACGTTTCATATTACTTACACGTGGTTATTCCGAATATATGTGAAAGACACTTGTCAGATTTTATTTTAGAGAGCAGACGTGAGGTGTGCGCAGGCGTTTCTGTCTGATTCAGGCAGCTAACTTTGCTAACAGCTTCTCTGTTTGGCGTAGGGGCGTAACCTGGTGAAGCGGAGCCGATCCGCGAATCACAGCACATTATGTTAGCTGACCAATCAGAGTCTCTTGAGGGCGGCCCATTTGGAGGAACTAGGAAATATGAAAAAATAACGTGATTTTCTACAAGTGAAGCATGAGCACACAATGCTTTACATCTTAAAAAACAACAAAGCCTTAAAATACACAGTGGACCACCCCTTTAAGATCAATATTTGTAAAATACATGACAACTGATATTTTTATGCATTTTGTATGAATAGTCTGCTTAGTATGATTCAGACTCTGTTACATTACAGTGAAATTATAATTATGATAATTTACTACAATTAAAATCTTACTTTTTGAACATACACCAAAGTCACACACACACCAAATTACATCTGTTCACTCAGTTCTGGCCTCTTAATAAAACAGAGACTATTTCTCCTGCTTTTATTATATTTTATTACAGTAGTATGTGGGCCTCACTGTGGCGCAGTGGGTAGCATGATCGCCTTACAGCAAGAAGGTCACTGGTTCGAGCCTCGGCTGGGTCAATTGGCATTTCTGTGTGGAGTTTGCATGTTCTCCCCGTGTTGGCGTGGATTTCCTTCATGTGCTCCGGTTTCCTCCACAAGTCCAAAGACATGCGGTATAGGTGAATTGGGTAAGCTAAATTGTCCGTAGTGTATGTGTGTGAATGAGTGTGTATGCATGTTTCCCAGTGATGGGTTGCAGCTGGAAGGGCATCCGCTGCGTAAAACATATGCTGGATAAGTTGGAGGTTCATTCCGCTGTGGCGACCCCAGATTAATAAAGGGACTAAGCCGAAAAGAAAATGAATGAATGACAGTAGTATGTGAGCCATTTGATTTTTTACAAACAATATTTAGTTAATGGTTCATTTACAGTTTCCATATAAAAATTATTTTATTTCAAACTCTTATCACAGACCTCAAGATTAATGTTGCATAATTATACTACAATCAAAATAGGCTACCTACTATATTTCAGTTCTTGTTTTTTGTTGCCCCATTTCTCATATCTATGCAGCAAGAATATTTTTTTTCTCAATTTGCATAAAGAATATTGCACCACATACCATAACAGCCACAAAGAAACCGTTATTTATGCTTGTTTCAACAAGTTCCCACACTTTGACTGATTGCTGTGAATGATCCTCATGGATTTCGTTCTCCTCGCATTAAAACGGTGCCTGCAGTGAAACACTCCACGGTTTACACTAGTCTGAAATATGAGTCAGTGTCGGGAAATTGTCTAGTGTTATGCAACACTGTAAGCAAGCCACGCTGTTCGTCCAAAGAAAATAAAGCTGAAGAAGAATTTTAAAAAGGCAAAACATCAGTTAATACTCTCTTTGTGCTCTCTAAATGGGTTACTGAGTCATTTTTATGTCTTTGAAACGATATTTACATTACCATGGACCTACAATACTCCAGTGAATATCTGAAAACATTAAAAATATAATGTGCATTCCCAGAATCAAAAAACGAAGTATAAATAATAATACACACTCCGGTCTTTTAGTTGTTCAGTGTTTTACCAGGAAAGGAGACGTAGGTAACCAAGCTCTCCAAAAAAAAAGAGGCGCTCCAGATGTGTGAAGCTCCTCCTTTTGCTCTGTTCTTTCTCTAAACATTCCAGCCAACTCAAAACCTCTCCATGAGGGCTTTTCCTCTCTGCCTGTCACACACACACATACACACACACACACACTCACTCACTCACCATTTCCAAGCAGTCTCCTCCAGTCTTCAAGATGAGAGCTCTCCAGGTCCTTGTCCTTGTTCTTTCTGGGCTGGTCGGGGCACAGCAGCAGGCCCTTATGGACTACTTGGAGAGAAGACTCCTTGCTATTGAGGTAAGAACAGTAATGCTCTTCCAGCAAGACCTTGGCCTCCAGATACAGGCTAACGTGGAGTGAATCTAAAGAACAAGACAACAGTGTTAGTAAGGTCTATAATACTTTCTTAGTTTGCACAAAAAGCTTCTATACGGGAGCAATAAGTCACACAGAAATGTAAATAGTAAACTACAAGTTGAGTATTTCTGAAATGATTAAAGAAATAACGCCTTTTATTCAGGAAAGATGCATAAAATTTATCAAAAGTATCTGCCAATACATTTTAATGTTACAAACTTTTTTTTCTTCAAAAATTTTATTTATTTAAATTTGTTGAAAGGGCATCCGCCGCATAAAAACATATGCTAGAGTATTTGGTGGTTCATTCTGCTGTGGTGACCCCTGATAAATCAGGGACTAAGCTGAAGGATAGTGAGTGAGTGAGTTTTCTTTAAATGTTATTACTCTCAGAATGCTAAAATGTATCATTATCACTATGAATCATGTGACATTTAAGACTGGAGTATTAATTTGTATATAAGTAAATGTTACAGAACTTTGTTTTAATTAAAAAACATGCAAACATAAAGGCATCCAGAGGGTCCTTTAAAATTAAGAGTTGGATAATATTGCCCGGCCTCACAGTGGCACAGTGGGTAGCACGTTCGCCTCACAGCAAGAAGGTTGTTGGTTCGAGCCTCGGCTGGGTCAGTTGGCGTTTCTGTGTGGAGTTTGCATGTTCTCCCTGTGTTGGCGTGGGTTTCCTCCGGGTGCTCCGGTTTCCCCCACAAGTCCAAAGACATGCAGTATAGGTGAATTGGGTAGACTAAATTGTCCGTAGTGTATGTGTGTGAATGAGTGTGTATGGATGTTTCCCAGAGATGGGTTGCGGCTGGAAGGGCATCCGCTGCGTAAAACATATGCTGGATAAGTTGGCGGTTCATTCCGCTGTGGCGACCCCAGATTAATAAAGGGACTAAGCCGAAATGAAAATGAATGAATGAATGAATAATATTGCCCATGAAGATACCTTGTCTCTTTATATAATATGTGACACTGCACTAGACCACAAAACCATCATAAGGATAAATTTTTTGAAAGGGAGAAGCTTTGAATTGATGTATTTTTTATTTTAAAAGAGGACAATTTTGGTATATATAATTGAGATATGACTATTTCAAAATCTGAATTCTCACAGTGCAAAAAAAAAAAAAGAAAATCACCTTTAAAGTTGTCCAAATCAAGTTCTTAGTAATGCATATTTCTAATCACGAATAAAATGTAAATTAAAATAGAAATACAAAGAAATTCATTCATTCATTTTCTTTTCGGCTTAGTCCCTTTATTAATCTGGGGTCGCCACAGCGGAATGAACCGCCAACTTATCCAGCATATGTATTACGCAGCGGATGCCCTTCCAGCCGCAACCCATCTCTGGGAAACATCCATACACACTCACTCATTCACAAACACACTCATACACTAAGGACAATTTAGCTTACCCAATTTACCTGTACCGCATGTCTTTGGAATTGTGGGGGAAACCGGAGTACCCGGAGGAAACCCACGCAAACACGGGGAGAACATGCAAACTCCACACAGAAATGTCAACTGACCCAGCCGGGGTTTGAACCAGTGACCTTCTTGTTGTGAGGCGAATGTGCTATCCACTCCGCCACCGTGCTGCCTACAAAGAAATTGAGTTTTGATATTTTTACAGTAGAAAATTTTAAAATGTCTTCATGCAATATGATCTTTACTGTACCTTTGGCTTTTTACCCACAAATATACTGTACTTGTGCAATGTAAGACTGGTTTTGTGGTCCAGGGTAACATATATAAAATCCATCAATATATGTACAATATTTACCAGTTTACTGAAACTGGTAGGTTTACCCAACTGCTAGTCTAAAAAACAAACCCACCAAAAAAAACAACAACAGACATTCACACTATCTCTCGTTCTTTCAGCTTTCGCTTCGTTTCCACTGCTTGCATTAATTCTCCACGAATCAGTCACCCGATCTCCCTCTGTGTGTTTGATTGGGCCACATGAAGGAAATTTTCTCTCCTGTTTTCTCTCTGTGCTGACTCTGCATGTACAGTTCTTCTCATGCAAGTCATTTCGTGTGATTATGCTAAAACGCACTTCGCTGCTTCTTTCCTTCCACTGAGTCACAAATTCAAAAAAGAACATTTGCTGCCAAAGGTTGATCCATCTGCAGCGCAAAAGATGCTGTTCCAATGCCAAAGTCCTCATGAAATCCTGCAGCTGTCAGGGGAGGGCTTATATTTGAATAATTTGCACTCATGGGGCTGCCTGACTCAGTATTTAGTGTGCCTGAGTTCACGGTTTTAAATGTATGATTGCTTACAACATGTATGTTCATTAAGCTGAAATCAGTGTCTGCATGATCTAACATGCTAAGTCAGTCAAACCAAATGCTTTTGTGCAGTACATTTAACAAAAATCATAATGTTAATCATATTACAGCTGCACAGTAATATAGCTTACATTCATGATTCATAATATATCTTCCACCATATTTGTCATTGGCCAATAAATGTATATTTTTAATGTTTATGTAATGAGGCTCAGAAGCAAGACGTATATATCAAGACCATGATGTCAAGAAGACAAGTCAAAATTGTAAATTGATCTGATTTAAATTGACTACAACAACATTAAATTGACATCTAACACTGAAGGAGATATCTCACTGGTTAGTGCACCGACATATAACTCAACTAGGGCTGGGACGATAATCACTTTCAATGTTTACAACGATTTGGAAAAGTCAAGGTTTTAAAGCAGCTAAAATGTTCTGTTATACTGTTCCTAAGGTGTGTGTCAGTTTTTTATGTGCTATTTATGATTTTTTTATTTAGTTTTTTAGGGCAACAGTATCTCCAGCAGAAAGGGACCCTCCGCATCAAAATCTACTGGTCAGCCCATGATTCAGGAAACATTTGATCATTTAACCAATCATTTATGCACCAACATCCAAGCATGCTATAGACCTGAACAGTGCAGTGGCTTACTTTATTAAAAAAAAAAGAAAGATATCCAAATATGTCGTAAAGAAATCTATATATTTTTAAACTAATAAAGATAGCACAAGTCTCTTTCAGCAGAAGTGTTTCTTAAAATAAAATATATTGTGTTCATTGGATGAATGTCAAGTTTTCAATGAGCTTTTTTGTCGTGTTTTTTGATGTAGTTTTGAAGCATCATGATGTATGCAAGGGATGTACGCAATTAAAAAGGTACTTGCTAACAGATTTGTTTATATATTACCAGAAAAACAAAGAAGGTTGAGCTCCAGAGACACACCTACCTATTACATAATTGCCACTGAAAAATGAATGCTGCCATTTGCTGTCCTGCTGTTTCAAACTACTGAAATGAACCCCTGAACCCAAAACAAACCTGACCTGATTTTGTTCAATGACGTCACACCAGTTTGTTTTTTAGAGACAAATAGATAATCAAAAGATAAATGGTTGGCTCTTCTCAAAACATCTAATCAACAACTTAGCACTGGTGACTTTAACCAGAAGAACCACTTGCGTTTATTTTAACCCACATGACCACAGGCTAATTGCTAGCCTTGAGTTCGTCTTTTCATATGAAAGATGCCTCAATCACTGACACGTTTACAGTTGACTAATTCATTTCTCCTTTGCTGAGCCTCTTGAGACTTGTTTTTGTTTATTTCTCCATTGGCAGGATCGCATCTCCTTGTGGCATGAGCAGACCAGCCGCTATGCCTCTGAGCTGCGCGAGTTCAAGCAGCAGATGGTGGCACAGCTAGAGGGCCTGGACAAGAGCAAGGAGGCGCTGCGGAGCGAGTTGGACACTGTGGGAACACGCGTAGATCGCGTGGAGAGAGAGATGGACTACCTCGAAACACAGAATGGCGCGCAGCCTTGCGTGGATGTAGATGACAAGCTGGTGGAGCAGCAGGTGACGTTTGTCAAGGAGAGAAACAAAGCCAAGTACGCCAAGCTTACAGGTAAAGAGCTTTAGGTAACATTCCACATGCTTAGCTATGAGTAATGCTCGCCTCTCAGCATGATAACATGAGCCATAGTTGGATCATTCAACACATTCAGTAATCTGGTGTCCCATTTGCAATCCATTAGAGGCACAAAATCTTTTTTTTGTACAGACGTTTTAGCTAACTTAAACATACATAAGAATAAAAAATACTTGCTGCTTTACATTTGGGCCTCATGGTGGCGCAGTGGGTTGCATAATCGCCTCACAGCAAGAAGGTCGCCGGTTCAAGCCTCGGCTGGGGCAGTTGGCATTTCTGTGTGGAGTTTGCATGTTCTCCCCGTGTTGGCGTGGGTTTCCTCCGGGTGCTCCGGTTTCCCCCACAGTCCAAAGACATGCGGTATAGGTGAATTGGGTGAGCTAAATTGTCCGTAGTGTATGTGTGTGAATGAATGAATGAGTGTGTGTATGAATGTTTCCCAGTGATGGGTTGCAGCTGGAAGGGCATCCGCTGCATAAAAACATATGCTGGAAAAGTTGGCGGTTCATTCCGCTGTGGTGACCCCAGATTAATAAAGGGACTAAGCCGAAAAGAAAATGAATGAATGAATGATTTACATTTTTTTGTTGAATTAAATGAACTTCTCTAGTCCTCTCATCTTTCAATCAAACTGACTAAAATATTAAGTTAAACTTTGTATAACTTAAATTTAGTTGAAATCCAATTAGCATATAAGATATATTCAAATAAGATAAACCAACATAAAATATTTGTTGTCTTGACCCTTTGTCATAGTTTTTTTTGCAGTGTAAAAGAGGGCTTTGGCTTGCCCTGTACATTTTTTTTTTAATTGCTAAATTTATTCACAGTTGTTTGAATTGAGAGAATTCAACAAGAGAAATTTTAAATATTATTTTAAAAAAACTGTTTAAAACAACATAAAAGATGTCTTCACAACATAACACCAATGGAAATACATTGGACTAGTAAATCTGTAATGTTCATATAAAATAAATTTGTATCAGGAAATATTCATTCATTCATTTTCTTTTCGGCTTAGTCCCTTTATTAATCTGGGGTCGCCACAGCGGAATGAACCGCCAACTTATCCAGCATATGTTTTACACAGCGGATGCCCTTCCAGCTGCAACCCATCTCTGGGAAACATCCATACACACCCATTCACACTCATACACTACGGACAATTTAGTCTACCCAATTCACCTATACCGCATGTCTTTGGACTTGTGGGGGAAACCGGAGCACCCGGAGGAAACCCACGCCAACACAGGGAGAACATGCAAACTCCACACAGAAACGCCAACTGACCCAGCCGAGGCTCGAACCAGCGACTTCTTGCTGTGAGGCGAACGTGCTACCCACTGCGCCACTGTGAGGCCCCTCAGGAAATACTATTTTCATATTATTGGTTCATATACTATTATAGTATTTATAGTATATTAATACACAGTATTTCTAGTTTAGTTTTATTTTTTTTTATATATTTTTTCATTTTTAAGTTTTAGCTTACATTTTACTTTTTGTTGTGCTTCAGTTTATTTGTTATTTGCCATTTTGCCAACATAACATCAATAATTTTCTAGTTAGTTTTTATAGTTACATCTTTAAGTTTCATGTTTTATGTCTATTACTATTCTATTACGTTTTCTATCTTTTCTATATTAAATCTACAGATTCTATAGAAAAATCATCATACCCCTTTGAAATAATTACTTTATTTGTCATACAGCCTGACATCAAATCGCATTCCAAATAACTTTTGCAGCCTTTGAAATGTTTTTGTAGCCTTCTCCTAATCTGTGCCTTTCTAACACTTTATCCCAAAGGTCTTTTGAAAGCAGGGTGTAATGTGAGTAAAGGTATAGATTTTTACAGGGTATGATGATTTCCTATAGGCACTGTATAGTTCTATAGTTATAATAGTTTTAAAAGCTATGCTATCTCATTGTTGAAAAAACTTCATAGAAAACAATAGGAAAAAAGTGAAAAGTGCCAAACACACTTCAAAGATTGGGTTTTAAGAACCTCTTAATGAAGCAAAGCGTCTGTGGGTAAGTGGCATGAGAATGACAGGGAAGCAAGTTCAATCAAATCAAGCTCTGAGCTATACAGCAACTTGACGGAGTAATACATAATGCATTAAAGAGTGGGTCTAATCTTCCTAAAGTCCTCGTTTAGAAAAGCACTTAGAGGTACTAAATAAAAAGTATTATTATTCCATCACTGAGTAAGACAGTAATTATACTGCTGGAGGACAAATCATGATGCTTTTCTTACAGCGCCTCTACACTTCAGCAGCTCTATATTGCATTTTCATAGCAAAACGGCACAAATCTGATTAACCCAGTCTGTCATTAGTGTACTGTGCATTGCCATTAGGCTTTAGTGTTCAATCAGGCTTTAGTGGAAAGCGCACAATAAGTAATATTATGAGGAGCGGGATAAACTTTGGAACAGAAAAGGGTAAATATTGATAGAGATGCAGTGCAAACGAAATGATGCAGAAATTTTGATGATTAAAGGGTTAGTTCACCCCAAAATTCTAATTCTGTCATAATTTACTCACCCTAATGTTGTTCTGAATCTACAAGACGTTCACTCATCTTCAGAACACAAATGAACATATTTTTATCAAATTTGAGAGGATACTGTCCCTCCACTCAGTGTCTCTTTACCCAAAACTCTTATGCTTTGAAAAGTGAGAAAGATCAAAAAATAAATCAAAATACTTAATAAGCTTAACAAGATGAATAGATTTAATTTAGGCTTTTATTCACTTGTAAACATCAGCAAACAATGTTTAAAGCATTCACATTTGGTCCAAGCATGCTTGCTTGATGTGTGAGAACCAATTAGGTTTATTCTTATGTGCCACATGGCACATTTAAGCTTTTGTTTTCATGCATCAATTCTGAAAAGTTGACGTCCAAGCAATATTTATCTGTGAATAAAAGGCCAAATAAAACCTGCTCATCATATAAAGCAATCATGTATCTCCACTTGGTTTAGAAACATTTTTTAAAAGCTTTTTACAAATGTTTGACGCTTCGACATTTGGGACAAAAATGGATGTTCCTTGTGTTACAAAGATGAATGAAATTAGGTTTGGAATGAGGGTGAGTAAATGATAAAATAAGTGAATAGATGATGACAGAATTTTAAGTCTGGGGTGATCTAACCCTCTAACATAGTGTCAAAGTAATTAAAGGGAGAAACTGCCCACCAAATAGGCATTAAGTAGGGGATAAAGTACATCCAGGGAGTTGTTATCACAGAATTAAGCATGACAGGTTTATCGGTAGGCTGATGTTGTTGTATATGACTGAATCATTTTATTCTTTGAAAACAACAGCCTGGATTTACAGTACGTTTCCCCGCTTATTAAATGGGTACTTGCCACAAAACATTAAAATTAAACACAAAACATTGTGTAAGATCTATTAATATTCTTTAATTAAAGTCAAAGCTGACAGAAATGAAAACAGCTGAATGGAGCATACACTAACCAAGGTGTTATTCAGTCACAAGATGGCACCAAACAGTCAAAAATGTACAGACAAGCATATAAATATGAATATATTCACCGCTGGTCAAGATGATTCATAGGATGAGCCTGTGTTATTAGTTTGAGCAGTTGTTATCTGGGAATAACATACCTTGGAATGTAGTGATTGACCAATCAGAATCAAGTACTCCAGACAGCCATGTAATAATACACTTTAACATGGAGATAGAACCAAAAATGAAAATAATTTAAATTTGTCCTTATGTTTAGACTGCAGTGATATGATCTCCAGCATCAAAGCCATGAAGATCCTCAAACGAGTGGGCGGTGCTAAGGGCATGTGGACCAAGGACATGGGAAGCGCCACTGGGAAAGTGTACATCTTAAACGGGACTGATGATAATACAGTATTTGAATTTGGGACAGTCCGTGAATTCACGTCCTCCCAAGGCACTTCTGGGGCCACCACCATCCAGCTCCCTTCGGCCTGGCGTGGAATGGGCCACGCCATCTACAACAACCACATGTACTACTTGAAGCAGGGCGAAGAGATGAAACTAATAAAGTTTGATCTCCAGAAGAACATAATTGTGGATAGTGCCGTGTTTCCAGTTAAAAACCAGCTCCCCGTGTACAGCCTGAATCCCGAGACCTTTATTGATTTAGCAGTGGATGAAGAGGGACTGTGGGCAATCTATGCTACTCAGGAAAACGAGCGGCACATCTCTTTGGCCAAGATAGACCCCAAAACGCTAGACATCCAGCAGATGTGGGACACCCCTTGCGTAAGGGAGAATGCAGAGGCAGCATTCATTATCTGCGGGACCGTCTATGTGGTCTACAACTCCAAATTACCCAGTCGTTCTCGAATTCAGTGTGTGTTTGACGTCAGCGATATGGTCAACAATGATGAAGCTCCACATGTATATTTTCCGAAACGATATGGCACTCATTCCAGCCTCAAATACAGCCCTGTGGAGCAGCTGCTCTACGCCTGGGACGATGGCTATCAAATCCTCTACAAACTCCAACTGAAAAAGAAGCTAGAGGTGTAGAAGGATGACCGAAGACTGAGGAAAGCAGAGCAGGATATGAAATGCCCAAGTTATTGGCTTGATTATCTTATTCAACCTGGCTAAGTCACATCAACACGTTTGAGCTTTGTATTTACACAGAAAACACAACATATGATTGGTTGGACACATTTGTTTTGTTAAGACTTTACTCGAAATTAATGTAAGGGGCTCAGCAATGAACACTTTAACTCAGTTTGCCTGGAGCAGAACTAATAAATGATATGTTATGTTAATATGAAGTATACTATCAATAAATAATTACACAAATACATCGTCTATTATAGATATTTGATAATATCTGTTATATAAGTGCTGATATAACCATCCATTTCCTATTTCAGTGGTCAAAATACTATTATTACAATTGTACACTTGCAATTATCTGTGAATTTAAAAAATAGGGAACAATGCATTTTTGTATATTTAGTTTTTTATTGGTTGTGGGTTTCATATGCTTACATTATAACTAAAATGGAAAATAATGACTATAAATATTTAATAATTTCAAGAATAGTACGCTATTTCAAATACCAAAGCAGATTTGAAAAAGTGTTAGCCTATACGATAAAGTAAGAAGTTTACAACAACAAATTACAAACCTGTAGGGTATACAGTTATTCTTTTGCAAATAGATCTTTACCATCCCTAATGAGGTTTATTATTTATGATAATTACAAGGTATGTGCATACATTTTAGTTAGCTTAGTTTTTCATGTTCTCTATCCAGTCATATTTTCACTCACCATAGTTGCGTTTCTGGAAGTTCCCGTGTTGTGAATTTTGAAGTTTTCACCTTTTTACTTCAATTTAATGAACTATATGAAATAGTTGATATGTGACTACACTCAAAAAACAAAACAAAAACAACAACAGGTGTTTCTGTTGATAACCTATGAAAATAACGTCTTCTTCCCTGCTTGGCGCAAAGTAATTAGCAGCTTGCAGCCCCCTCTGTTGACGAAAATAATCAATACCCAACAAATAACCATTTGTCGGGCTTTTTTCCAGTGTATTTGGCGGCCGTTTTGAAGGTAGTGTGTGTGTAAACCGGAAACATTCCAGTGGACCGTTTTAGTCGACATAACACTTTTATCCAAAGGATAAAAACACGAATGTTCCCGAAAAACCATAGGTATGAATGTCAATATTTCCATAATTTTTCAAAATATCTTCTTTTGTTACACACACACACACACGCACACATACACACACACACACACACACACAAACCATAGGCCTATTCGTGAATTTTTGGAACCACTTTAGGATAAATACGCCTATACTTTTTCTTTTTGTTTGGTTATCTTGCCCTATAAGACGAAAGGAAGTCAAATGAAACAAGCAAGGAAGAGCATATTTTTGAAGCTGAATTTTATAAATGGAGTGCTACGTGGTCCGTATATATTTGTCTACTGCATGTATATAGAACATTAAAAGGTAAGCAGTGAAATACACTTGCATCCTCTACAATTTTCTTCGCAAAATACAGTACAGCACCAAAAACAAAACAAAACGTGGAGCTTAATTAAAACAAGTTATTAAAATAAGTCATCTTGAAACCTAAAGGGCTTTTTAAATTCCACTCCCTTGTGTCTTACATTTTTTCAGTGCAGAAACATGTACTCTTTGAACTGGCACTAATCACATAGCTGTTTATAACATTTAGCCTAACAAATAATGAAAGAAAAACAAATCAACCAATAGAAGCAAAAACTTTAATCACACCTTTGAAGTACAAGGGGATGTTCTGAAACAGCAAATGTACATTACAAATACAAATTCTCAATATAAAAGGTGCATATGGCACTGAATCAGGCATTTCATATACAGAAACGCCAGTGATCATTATTACAATGAGTACCAGCCAGGCCAGCCAACAAAATACATCATGTTATCTAAAGAGAAAACACATCAAAGGTAACAGGAAAAATACAGAACAATGAACATTTGTCACATTTGATGTAAAATACAAAACCGGTCTTTGTAAAACAGTGCTTCTAATTTACATAGACATATTTTCAAGTCATTTTAGAAAGCCAAGGATTATTTGCATCCTTGATATATATATTTTTTCTTTTTTTTTACTTTGGAAGCTACAATTACTGCATTGTGAAATTATGAGGATTTTAACCACACATTATGGATAATGAAGGCATAAATCTGTGGATGGCTGCATTTAACCGAGGTGAACTTAATCAGGAAAACAATGGAAAATTACTTAAAACACTCAAAACAGTCAGCAACTTTAATGATTGAATACAAACAAAACCTCTACAATTTACACTGATAATGAGATATTTGTAGACAGAATACAAATGATTCTTGGCATTGGCATTTTTGGTGGCAGAACAGTTTCACTACTTCACAAACAAAAGGAAGATCAATGGAATTACTCTGATCCGCATGTAAACAATATACAATTTGGCTAATATATCACAGAGGACTTCATATATCTTTCCAGTCATACAAATCTTTAAACACAAGACAAATGAACAGGAAGGAAGTAATGGCTAAATATATAATAAACTATATCTTCATACTATTAGAATGTCAGTTAAAATATAATTTACATCTACCAATTTTACAAGATTCTTCAGCAAATACACCCTTTTACGGTGCTTAAATTCATCTTGAAGTGTATTTTTCAACCTCACTGGGTTGTGGCTTGTAGAGGGTTGTTTACCCAATGTAGGAAAGCGACACTTCAATCCAAGCACAACAAAAGCTAAAACTTGGCTAGACTCAGATGCACTCTGCTTCCCGCTGCATGTCCACACAGACATAAGTTGTGTCACATGTTGTCTAAGGACATTTCTCGAATCTCACCAGATACTTGGGAGATACTTGGCTTGAAGTCGAGGATAAAGGCTGTCCCTTTTTTATGGACTGGAAGGGAGTCTGGGAGATGGACAAGAGCCTTGACTGTCAAAGCTTGCAGTGCGAGCCTTCCACTGAAAGAGAGAAGGAAAACAGAAAAACTTTTCTTCAAAATGTTCTTTTCCACTGAGGAAACTTTTAAAGATAAACAGTCACCTCCTTCTCAGACTTCTTGGGCTCTACAAGTGGGTGCCAGTGAGCGATGGGTTTTCGAGGGTAAGCCAGCATCTCATTCCAGTGGTCTCTTCCAAGCCCCTCGGCATGGATCCCTACACGACAGACTCCAATGATCTCATTATGTCCCACTCTACACACCAGGAGAATGAGGAATAGGTTTGGTGAAGCAGATTGACAACATAATATTTTGGTGTTTGTAAGACAGTAATGAATCCTTTATAATCGTGACATGACACATCATGAATATGGATGACATTTTATGCATGCTTACAATAACTGTCATTAGCTCAGTTATGCCATTGTAAATGCGAAGAGATGTCTTTGTCACGACAACCTGACATTATCAAGACAACATAACTTGTCATAAAACTGTCATAAACATGATTGTCATGAGGCCCTTACAATTGTTTCGTGAATTTTATAGCAGCATAATTCAAAATTTTGTTGACATCAACTACAGTGAAACAAATTGAATTTGTCATTAAAATGTTATTTAATGTTGTTTATTTGACAGAGTATTGGCAGTGTTATTCGGAATTTTTTAATGACAATTTCATAGTGATCAGAAGAACATTCATGACATGATTATAATGGCCCCATGTCGATGTTTATGACTGATTTATCACAAGTTATGTTGTCTTGGTAGAGTCAAGTTGTCATGACAAAGACACTGATAGGTTTTGTTGTCTTGGTAATGTCAGGTTGTCATGACAAAGACTGCACCCGAAATCATATACTTCCATACAATACAGTATGTGAAAAACAGTATGCGAGCCGAGAGGTATGTGTGAATTTCTAGAATTTGAAAAATGCATAGATTCGAAATTGCACATCTAATAGACTCTGTACTGTCCCATGATGCTATGTGACAACCTGGTGGATATAAGTACACTCAAAAATGACGTTTGCTGTTTGTTCAAACTACTTATATAAAATAAACTGAAACAACACCATTCTTGAGGTTTTTTGGGACAACTTAATGATTTTATGTTCAATCCACTTACATTTGTAAAAACTAATAAGTTAACCTAATTCCTTTATGTTGTCCTAACACAAATCAATTGTGTGAAACCCAGCATTTTTTACAGTGCATGTTCAAATTACATTCAAACTACTCATATTCATTCTACATATAGTGTACTTTTATAATGGTCGTGAAATAAATTCAAATTCAGATGTAGTTCCCATTCGAGTAGATTTCAGATGCAGCTAAAGACCGGATATGATGTATTTATGTATACAAGTTATGCATATGTAATACCAAAGACATCTCAAACAATGTCATCTTTGCATTTAAAATGACATAACTGAGCTAATGACATTTAATGAGAGTTGTCCTAAGCATGTTATATCATGACTATAAAAGTCAGTCATACTACCACCACCTTTAAGAAAAATGTTACCCGATTTTTTTTACAGAGAAACCCTCAGATAGCACTTACAGATCGTAGTCCATAACTGATATGTGTAAGCTGACTTGATCCATATTCTCCGGGGGAATGTCAAAGATGATCGCCTCATTATATGATGGATTCAGCGTGTTCTTTTTTATGGACGTTTTCTTCTTTTTTAAGCGTCTCCCGTCACAAATCAGCGAAACCTTCACGTACGGATCTGTCAAGAGAGCAGGGAGGTGTGACACACGTTTCTCAACGCATCTTTCCCTTGTCTTCTCATGATCCTAATATGCCTGACTTGCTGACAATGATAAATGTGGCTGTCCAAGTGTATAAACAGGAAGAGGGAAGCAAGTCGACGGATGTGAGAAAATGAAGATACACAGGAGGACAGCAGCATACCTGAATAACCGGTAATATCCATGGCTTTGAGGTTCCTACATTTGATGACAGTAAGTGTGAGTCTCCCTGCAGTTGGCAAGTAGCAGAGAGAGAACATTATCTCTCCCAGATCCACACTCTCCTGCAGAGTCAAACAAACACACATCAAATCTACTAGATAATGATGTCGTTACAAATACATTGCCATGGTTACTAATAATGTTAATAAATAAATGACTTGAATGGAAGTAAATGATAAACACATACAGTCCCAATTATAACTATCAATAAGCTGTTTTTGATTGATTGATTGATTGATTGATTGATTGATTGATTGTTGGGACAGCAAGAAGGTTACTGGTTCGGGCCAGGTGGCATTTCTGTGAGGAGTTTGGATGTTCTACACGTGTTTCCTCCGAGTGCTCCAGTTTCACCCACAGACCATAGTCTATGAGTGTGTGAGTATATATTCATCATAGTGTATGATTGTATGTGTGAATGAGAAAGTGTGTGGGTGTTTTCATGAGATAGTGCACTCTCAGTGATGGGTTGTGGCTGGAAGGGCATCTGCCACATCATATGCTAGAGTAATTGGCAGTTCATACCGCTGTTGCCACTCCTGATAAATCAAGGTCTAAGCCAAAGGAAAGTGATTGATTGATTGACAGAAATTAAACAGTAGTAAACTTCACCCAAAAATATTTGCTGTGGATTTCAGGCTGTCCAAGACATAGGTGAGTTTTCAACTGAGATTGCACATCTGAATGTGATCTTATGTTTTTATATGGGTTGCAGCATCCAGGATCAAAGGATTTTATGAATCACAAAGGACCAAAAATCTCCTTTAATATTCAATTAAAGGAAAAAATGCAAGTATATCTTGAAAGCCCCGAAGGTGAGTAGATTTGAATTTTGAGTATTCTATAACACTTCCATTTAGCATACATTAACTGACACACAAATGGGTTTTTGAACCATCATTACGAGTGTGTGAGTCATTTGTGTATTCTGTCAAGAAAGGATAATTTTCTGTCATTTACAATGCTGAGATGCTGTTGCTACAGCTGAAACTTATTGTCTTTAACAAGCCTTAAATATAGACATCACTGTCATTGTGTCCACAGCCAACTTCAATCAATAAATTGATCGTATTAATTTGCACAAAACATTCAATACACAAATCAACAAGGTATTGAGTGACTGGATCACACATCCTTAGGTCTTTCTCCAACATCTTGCTGTGCATCTCTTTAGCTTGCACTACAATAAATCATATAAATGTATAAACATACATATTTTTTCAGCAATGTTATAATCATAGCTGAGCACACTACTGTAGTAAGATGAGAGTGCAATTTCCTCCGAGACAATTTCATGAGTCACTGAGCGAGCTGAGTTCACTGAACTGCAGTTTGCGTGCTTGACGTATCAGTGATATCATTAGCATCCGCTGTTTTACAAGTTATCAGTGCAGTCCTGTTGCTTTTATCATTGCGCCAATTGCCAGTCTACAATCTTTTCTATGCCCAGACATTTTACTTATGATTTGCATTGGCAGTGAATAGCTGGAGCATCTTCAGTCAAATGTAACAAGAAGCAGTGGCAGCCCTGACTCAAATGGTGCCCTTGGCGAGACCAGACAAGCCTACAAAAGCTGCTTGGAAAAGTTACATTTTATGGAGAGTGTTTGGGTGGAACTGAAAGCATGCTGCACAAGGCTGTCAAATCAGCTGCGTGTGAGCGATACAGAAGTGGAGTGCGAGTCTGAGAGTTTTGCCCTCAAAATCCCAAGGCGACTGCCTATACTGCCAGAAATCGTCTATGGAGAAGAAGAGATACAAAAACGCTACATTCAAAAACTCACGAGAGAAAATACTTAAAGAGGAACTCTTTAAGTCCTGATGCACCAAAATTATCCCCTATAAAAATGTTATAAATGCAACACATTACAATGATGAATAAGTTGCATTGAAACCACAGATAATGATAAATAGTTTGTCCTTATTGTGGAATGAGAATCTTTTTTACTTAATTACATTACACATATTAAGCTTGTGTTCAGACTTGTAGGTAAATTCTCTCGGTTTATTTGGTTTGGAGCAAAAATTAAAAAAAATAATACATTTGGTGCTGGTTCATTTAGCCTGGACACTGTCATTTTTTAGAATCAATTAAAAAAAAAGATATACAGTGCTCAGCATATATGAGTACTGCTCTCACAAATCTTTTAAATTCATGTTTTCTAATGTGCTTTACAATATTATATTTGTGCATATACATTAATTTGGTCAGTACTGAAGCCAAATCTGGAGCTAATCTAACCAAAAACTTAAAATAACCATCCAAAAATGTTTACACCCAAATGTATATGTTAGGGAAAATTTTAATACAAATTTATAAAGAGAAATAATCAAAAGAAACAAAAATATATGGCAACACTTTACAATAAGGTTGTATTAGTTAATGTTAGTTAATGCATTTACTAACATGAACAAACATCGAACAATACATTTATTACAGTATTTGTTCAAGTTAGTTAACATTAGTTAATGAAAATAAAGTTGTTCATTGTTAGTTCATGTTAACTCACAGTGCATTAACTAATGTTAACAAGCATGAATTTGGATTTTAATAAGACTTTAGTAAATGTTGAACTATTATTAATAAATGCTGCACTAGTATTGTTCCTACTTAGTTAATGTTAGAAAATACATTAATATTAACTAATGAAACCTTATTGTAACCAAATATATAAACATTTGTTGAAATTTTATAGTTTGTACTTATTTTTTTGCAATATTTCACTTAAATTTAAATGTATTATCTTTCTATTTCTAAAGATGTTTGGTGAGTAAAGTATTATTTTAATAAATATATCTGTTTAATAAGGCGGTTCATTCCGCTGTGGCGATCCCAGATTAATAAATGGACTAAGCCGAAAAGAAAATGAATGAATGAATGAATCTGTTTAATAAATCTGTTTTGTTTACATGCACCAAAATATATTACCTTTATTAACTTAGAAATGGATAAAAATATTCATTTTCAAAATGGAGTGTACACATTTATGCTGAGCACTGGATATATTTGAATGCTTGAGCTCTTTAAAGCAGGATGGATTTTGATTTTCTGTCAATGTTTTTTTTTTTATCATTGATCAGCTAGGAAAATTATTCAGAAAAGGATTCACATTATGGTTCTTCTGTGCTGGTATTGTTTTTTGTGGATTATAGTTATAATGTAAACAGGATTTAAATCTGATACTACATATCTGCACAAAATATTTTTTGACTTGCGATGAATAAAAAACAGTTGGCAATTAATGGATCTGTTCAGACACAAAATGATATTGAAAGTTAACTTAAGTTAAGCACTTCTGTCATTCACAAAAAACAGGAAATTTGACTAAATGTCTTAGTGCTATAATGTATACAAAGATGATAGTTTTCGTTTGGACCCCACTATCATTATACAGACACTAAAATACCTACAGAAAGAAGAAAGCAATACTGGATTGAAACATGATAGGGTAAATAAATAATGACAGAGGTTTGATTTTCTTCACTTTATGACAACTATGATTTACTGCAGTTTTGTGAAATGATAAAGCAATAATCTTTATTTATTGCCCTCAATGTTTTTGGTACTTACTGTATGTATATTGCACAATTTATCATGTTTGGTAATTATAGTTTCGACAAATTACCATATCACACCCCATAGGACACATAGTCTATGAATCATCTAATTATTCACTGTTTGTGTTTTCAGTGTATTATTCAATAGAAGTGGATTCCTATATTAGAAAACCAAATCATTAGGGTCACATTAATTTGACTAAGCCACGCTAATGTGATAAATCACCATTGGGGTCTGGACTCGCTAAATTAGTAAGGACAATGAATTGTCTTACGCTAGTGGCGTACTGGATGTCCTTCCAGATGGACGTCTCTCGCGAGAGGTCTGAAACTTCAAAAAGATTTTCCAGGATCACCTCGCCAATCATGTCGTGCCGTGAGAAGCGGTCAAAGTCAAAAACGCTCAAGTGGAGTTTCCTGGACCCCAGCTCCTCGTATGGGACTGGAAACTGAAATGTCTCATCAAAAGTGGGGTTGAGCGTCTTGCGGTGAACACGGGTTTGAAATTTGCGCTTGCGGTCAGGCAGCAGGTAGATCTTGACGTATGGATCGGAACTCCCGCACAAATCCTTCGCAGGTAGATCAAAAGCCTTGAGGATAGTGACGAGGAGGAGCTCTCCCTCGTAATCGTACTTTAGGGAGAAGTTGATCTTGCCGCATGATTTGTCAGTGTCATTTTTAGAAGACTCCTCTGCTTCCATTGTGCTCTGTTTATAGAGTTCCGGTTGGATGCGTCCAAGAGAGGCAGCGGTGCAAGTAGGATGGTCCTCCACGTCTAAAAATTCACTTCCGCGGTCCAGACTGGTGACATGGTGCATCTGCCTGGGAAGGTGCTTCTTGAAGGAACTATGCCTGTCAACATTCAGACAAAATTTGGTGGGTGAATCATTCTGTATTGGTTCTTTCACAAAAGGCACACCAGGTGCTAATCTACATTTGAATTATAAACCATGATCGAATGCAAATTGTTGGTGATATTTCAGGATGTGCTGTTAGTTTCCCACTATATTCTCACAAAATACACTGTCAGAAAATTAAGGTACAAAGGTCACTGGTGTAGTACCTTTTAAAAAAAGTAAATAGTCCATATTAAATGTACATAGTAGTACCTAAGATCTTAAAGGGGTATTTATTATAATTTCATTTTTTAAACTAGTTTGTGTGTAATGTTTCTGTTTGAGAATAAACAACATCTGCAAAGTTAAAACGCTCAACGTTCAATGTTAAAGGAGGTATATACTTTTGCAGTATTCTTTGACAGAATCTACAACAAGCTTCTTTCCGGGTTAGTGACACACAAACCCTATAATTTACATAAACCGTGTCTTTTCCAAAAACATGATTAGCAATCAGGACACACTGGGTCAGTTGACCAACCGAGTTTATTGTTTATGTCTGTGGGATAGGCTTCATACCAGAAAGTCAACAGAAAGTTTTTAGAAGAACAGAAACAGCCTTGTACAGTGTGAGATATATGTAATATAATATGTAAGAAATAATAAAAAATGTTGTGTGTGTGGTTTGAAGATTTGCAGAGCCCCTGAAAATAGCAGATTGACCACACCTTTAACAATAAAGGTTCTTTTTGGCATTGAACATGTATAGCACCTTTTCATCAAACAAAAAGAAAGCACAATAGACTCTTTATAGTAAAAAAACATGCTTTAGATTAAATATGCTTTAGGCTATGATTAAAGAGTTATTTGAAGAATTCTTTATAAAACCATCAAAGGTTCTTCTATGGCATCACTACAAGAACCCCATTTTTGTTTCTTCCTGGCAACTTTATTTTTAAGAATGTAAAGTGCCTAAATTAGTACCTAAAAAGAACAAATGTCTACCTTATGAAAATATACCCCCCAGTAACAGCGTTTATACCTTTATTTCTGAGAGTTTAATGTGTGTGTGTTTTTTTCCACTGTCTGACCTTCTTTGTAGTCAATAAATCCCAGAGACCAACTTCAGGTCTAATTGTGTCTGACATTTACAAGATTTCCGAAGTATTAACATGATTAGGAATGACTGGAACTAACCTCATAATGGCTTTGTATATACAGTAAACTGCAGTGACCTATAAGAAGGTCTTCAGACAAGCATTTCTTCATTCTTCCAGAACACTGACCTGTTGGAGGAGGCCGGCTCGGTTGTTTGCCGTGAGATACGCGTCCGTCTCAACAGATGATCCTTCATGGACAGCTGCACGTCTGCAGGGATATCTGGCGACGTATGACTAATCTTCACTGCCGCCTCCAGAAAGTTCCCAGGATCCTTCAGCTTGTCTGCTGCCATAATGTCTCTGAGGGCTGTGTAGTAGTCACCGTGACCTTCTTCTCTGGGTTGTTCTCTCTCTGGCCGGGTGGGAGCAAGGGCGGTGGCGCTAGAGGAAAGCACTTTGCTGCGCCAGGGCACCCAGCACAGCTTCCAGGTGGCGACGCTGATGACACCCAGCAGGGCCAAACTGCACACCACAAATACAAGCAGCAGGAGACTGAAGGAAATGTCTGGACAGAAGATACAACAGGAACAGAGATGGACATTATGAAAAGAAAAGCACACACAACAAATTAATAGACTTGTAGACAGGTTTCCATCAGTGTTTGAGTTGTAAAGTGGGTTAAAATTATTGATCTAATTACATTCATTCATTCATTTTCTTTTCGGCTTAGTCCCTTTATTAATCTGGGGTCGCCACAGCGGAATGAACCGTCAACTTATCCAGCATATGTTTTACGCAGCGGATGCCCTTCCAGCTGCAACCCATCACTGGGAAACATCCACACACACTCATTCACACAATTAGCTTACCCAATTAACCTATACCGCATGTCTTGGGACTTGTGGGGGAAACCGGAGCACCCGGAGGAAATCCACGCAAACACGAGGAGAACATGCAAACTCCACACAGAAATGCCAACTGACCTAGCCGAGGCTCAAACCAGTGACCTTCTTGCAGTGAGGCAATCGTGCTACCCACTGTGCCACCGTGCAGCCCTGATCTAATTACAGTGACTTAAAATATAATATAAAAACCAGCTAGAAATTGTAAAGTGATAACTCTGACTCAAGGTCTATTACATGTAATTTTTGCAAATTCACTAAAATAATTTAAAATTAAATTCCAGAAATGTTTCAAGAATAGCTTGGTTTTTTAAAAACTTAATAAAAATTAATGCTTCTTGTAACTTCTTGACAGTATTTATTTTTAGTAATTTGATGAAATTAGATTTTTCTTCTACTGTATTAATAATATTACTATTAATGTGTTATTACTGTATTTTTAAAACCATTTTAATTTAAGCTGAAGCCCTCTATCAGGCTCTTTGATTGAAAACCAGTGTGTTAGATACCTGTTCCTTGGTGGCAAATCAGCAGAATTTGCTACAATAAAAAATAAATCCAGACGTTTAAGTTATCAAAGGCTAAAAGTATAAATGCATATCAATTTCAGTTGCAGGGCAGCACAAGCCTGATAGGATAAGTAACTGCGTGTCAACTCGCTCAAAGCTATTTCACCCTAATCCTGGGCCAGCGGGCCATCCCTATTGTTGAGTCCTGCCATATAAAATCAGCAACAGCAAGCAGCTCTTTATAAATGCGAAGAAGAAAAAATGAGCTGCTTATATATGAAGGAGAGCTTTTATATGCTCTCAGTGGTTTAGCCTTAGCAAAACCTGAGACCAGTATTCATCAGTTTACTAAAGTAGCATTTTTCAAGTTTCCTGTCTCTTCCATTTGCCTGTGGTGAAGTTAATTAAAACAAATCATGCCATGAATGCTGCAGACATCTTGGTCAAGCACCACAGAGCACTCGCATAAATATTAATCATCACATGCTGAGAACACAACCTACAACATAGTTTTGGAAATGATCATTCAGTGTGATGCCCGGTCTGGTGTGGCTCTTTGCCTCTTTATAGAGATAGCAATTGGTTCTTTTGCCCTTGAAATAGGTCTCTTAAACACATCTCTAGTGCGAATATCACAGGGTAATAAGCAAATCGTCAGACCGCCTAAACTTCTCGACACCACTGAGTAGACAGTGCACACAGCTTCCAGATGGAATTGCAAATGAGCTAAATGTAATTACAGACTTCTTCATACAAGAAGAGCGGGTCATTGGTCAAACTCCAGCTCGAAGGAAACAATTAAATATCAGAGTGAATGAATAAAAATGTTGATCTATTTTTTTTATGATTATTACAAATGCGTTGGAGAGCCCGACTCTCAGGGTTGGAGCACTTGGCTGCCAACCAAGAAAACAAACAGGTGCTGCATCGATGTACATTCTCATTTCAATCACACTCTCACAGCCATTGCTTCTCCAACTGGGGGAATGTGGGAACACATAAACAACTTGACAAAATAATTAATGTGCCAATAAGTGTGGAAAACTGAGCACTTGGGAGGCTTTGTGCAGAGGAAATTTTAAAGGTACAGCACACACTCGATGGAGATTCAGATTTATTCATTTGTCGCTTAATTGCAGATTTGTCATTTCTGATTTCTTTACACTCTACAGGCAATCAACAGTAGAGACAATCGATTTGCAGTTGCTTGCTCAAGTTGAGGTCTTGTCTAAGAAAAAGAAACAACTGGACCAAAAGTTATATTTATCAGTACTTAAAGTGTTAGTTCACCCAAATTTGTAACAAATATTTTATTTATTACTCATCCTCATGTCATACCAATCCCTTGAATACAAATTTAAATATTTTAGGTGAAATCGAAGAGCTCCCTCGTCCTACATAGACAGCAAGGTCCCTGACTCATTCAAAGTCCAGAAAAATACCCCCCAAAAAACATTTTCCAAACAGACCATATGCCTTCAATGGTTTGATCAGAATATTATCAACTTCATGAATACTTTGATGCACACATAAATCAAAATTAATGACTTTATTAAACGGTTTCTCGGTTGTGCCTTTGACGTATTACCTCGATTATGTGCCTGTGCTTTGTTTCAAACAGAGGAAGTCGCACATGGGCATCTGGGGTGTACAATGCTATCATGAATGTGCACCCTATACTGACACTGAGGAGAAGAAACTGTTGAATAAAGTTATTTACTACTATTATGCCACTGAAGGCATGTGGACTGTTTTAAAGATTTTTTTTGGCATTTTCTGGACTGTGAATGAGTCAGACCATTGCTGTCTATGGAGGATGAGAGAGCTCTCAGATTTCCCTGAAAATATCTTACTTTGTGTTCCGAAGACTGAACAAAGAATGAAGGTCTTTGGGGATTGGAACGGCATGAGGGTGAATAATTATTAATAACATAATTTTCCTTTTTGGGTGAACTAACCCTTTATTATTATCAGTACCAGTGTTATACTTTATATTTAATAGTTTTATTTTTCAGTGATACAGTCCGGTCAGCTCAAGTTCTGTTTAGATTAATGCAACATCACTAATGCTGTAATCTTTTCGTGGTATTTATAATGTCTGCGTGTCAGTCAAGAATTTTATTTAACAACCCAGTTTTTACTCTTACATGCATTTTGTCGTTCATGAAGATCTTTCTAAAATAGGTTTTAAGCTTTCACAAAATAATAAAAATATCAAAAGCCGAAATAAAATTATGCCATCATTTACTCATGCTTATGTTTTTTCAAACTTATAATTATAATCTGTGTTTATCCTGTGAATACAAAACAAATGTAGAGAGATTTTTGTCCCTCCATTGAAAGTCTGGCCCTTCATAAACACTATTAAAAAAATCCATATTAATTGAACAGTTTAATTCGCATATAAACATTGATTAGCGAGCATAAACAGAAGCTCAACCATACATTGCCTGATCAATGTTTATATGTGAATAAAAGCCCAAAATACATCTGTTCATCATCTAAAGCACTTATGTCTCCTCAGAAGACAGAAGATTAAACCAGCGTTCAATGCATATGGATTTATTTTCTCAATCTTATTACTTGCAGTGCATTTTGGAGGGACAGATATCTCTCATATTTTCTTAAGAATATTTATATGTGTTATAAACATGCACATTCCTTACAAGTTTGGAAAGACAATGGAGTAATTTTCATTTTGGTGTGAACAGACCCTTTAAGTCCACTAGTGGCCTGACTTGAACCTTCATCAGATCAGATGCTCAGATAGAGAGTATTAATCTCTCAACAGTTGGACTCTTTCTGCCGCAAATGAAATATTAATGGGTGTGATGCAAGGTTACACAATCATTACACTGTTTATGCTTTGACAGCTTCACCTCACACAAGCCTGAGAGCATTAACAAGAACAAACTGCTATCTTCCAAAGGCCCCAGAGACTTTATAGTTATGTGAATGATCCTTACAAGCATAAACAAAAGACAAATGACTACTTTGCAATTAAAAGTATTTGTATTACAAAGGGTGTTGCAACAGTCCAATCATAGTTTAAACCTCATCCTGACTGAAAAAAAAAACTGATGGAGAACAAAGCTCTAAATGTCATAAATTCATACAGAATATGATGACTTTAAAGGGGACCTATTGTGCAATTTTTATAATTTTTATGAGGGGTTACAGATGTGTGGTAACAGTGTGTGAAAATTAATTAATAATATTTTTTATAATAACACTTCATAAAAACACGTTGATTGACATTCTCGCTTTGTACACGTAATTGAGTGAGAAGCAGCCGTCTGCCATTAGAGTTTTCACACCGTACTGCCAAAGATAATGTCAGCGACTAAGAGGCATTATAAATGTGGAGTTTTAGGATGCTCAAATGAACGCTGTAGACTACTTTCTTCTGCGACAACTCTCTTGACATTTGCAGTTTTTCCACACAGATAATGTTAGTCCTGTTTTGAATCTGCCACTATACTGATGCATAGGTGATTGTAGACAATCATTAAAACGGCACAATTGGGATTGCCTAAAAGCCTAAAAGGTGCAGTTTCAACAAGTTACAAAAATGATTTGTGTGGTATTTTGAGCTAAAACTTTATATACACACTCTAGGGTCATCAAAGACTTATTTACATCTTGTAAAAAGCAACATAATAGGTCCCATTTAAGTAAGTACTGCTAAAAATAGATCTACAGGCATCTAAATCATAAATTGTCTTAAGTTTGTTACCCATGATTTCCTATCTTGGCTTTATTTTTGCTAAATAATAACTCTGAACTAGAGTTTTAGTGAAGTCCGCAACACAAATGCTATTGACCATACTTGATTTACATTCAGTGACATAATATAATAAAGTACAATTTTCACTCATGAGAGCTATTGTGTTGCTGTGTAGTTTTATGTTGGTATTTGGTATTTAAATGTAATCATATATTATCAATAAAAACAAGCTTTGCAATTCATTGATAGTTCAGGTCAACATATGAGGTAATAAAAGTTCTGATAATATATTTAGGACTACTATATAAAATCTAGCTATTGTTTAAATGAATCCCTTTTCATTTGCATTACACACCAACATTTCAGTAAAGAATAGCTATTTTAGCTATTTTATTATCAAACATTTTATAAGCATTTATTTTTGATGTGCCAGCATATAAACATCACACTTTTTCATTTTCAATTTATTTTCATGTCCTTTACAAAATATCAGATACATGCCTTCACAGCCAAACATTTATTATTTCCTAAGTATCCAAATGCTCATTGTGATCCTTTGTTTTCATACTTAGCACTCTGCCTTTTGCTATGTCACTTCCGGTCTGCCGCTTTTCAGACGTGTAAGTCTGTGACTAAAAACGATTCTAGATGGCTTGATGATAAAATAAACCTGGAACATGCTCTTTAGGGAGATTTTTTTTCATGTTTCATGTTTTTACAAGCAAAAAAGTAAAAAAAAAAACTTTTATAAGCCCTTTAAATGTGAAATTTTATATAATAGAATCTGAAGTACTATATTGTAAGGGCTACTACAGTTATCCAGGTTTTATTTACAGCTTTGAAAAAGTCTGTTTTTACAGAGTAGCTTGCACATTTCAGAGAGTTTCCATGAGTTTCGAAAGAAATAAACTATTTTGTTAAATTGTTTTAATATTAGTTTAATTTTTACAACTAAACAATTTTAACATGAATAACATTTAAAGACTTGTTGTTTTTTCATGAATGAGTATTCAGTTCAATGTGTCTCTGTCACTTTCGTGGCTGAAGCTGAAACAAATCCAGTGGAACATTTCCTGTGACCAATAAATCTAATTAAGGCTTGTTTGGTACCAGTGGCGGACAGCAACCAAAGCCCCGGGGCTTTTTTTTTACTTCTCTTGAAGTGTCTTCAAATCTAACCTGGTATCCATAGAAACACGTCCATTAGACAAAACCCACCTCCTATTTTAACTCTGCTTACACTTGAGAAGTAAGGGTTTAGCATCATTGTTGATAGTGTTGCTGTCACTGCTGCAAAACTACAAACCATGGCTATATTTTGCTTTAATCTGTCTTAGCATTACCTTTCAGTTATCGTTCAAACCTTCATGTAATCACAGAAATAGTGCTGAACATGTTTGTCCAATTAGTTTCAGTCATAGCCGCTTTTGATACACTGTAATAGCAGCAGCCATCAAATACTGTTATGTTCAGTCATGAGAATAAATAGAAAACAGATGACATTATATTTGAAGGGATAACTCTATATTACAGCAGGACTAAATGTATTCTTTAAATGCCATTTAAGCAAAAGTCATTCATTTTTGTTAACAGTCTTCTATTTTGTTGTCAAGGCTACTGAAACATGTTGTCAGTGCACAATAAATGATACCACATCAAAATGAATGTTACTTCTGATCATTGACATGTCCAACACTGTAACAGTCAAAAAGAAGAAGAAGAAAAAGCTTAGCGTTTATAACAGATAACAGATTTTTTTGTTTATTTTTTCCTTTAAAATCAATAGTGGCATTATGTAAGCAAACTGTAATTTATCATCAGGGCTGATTAAAAATTACACTTCAACAAAAAGAGATACTTTTATATATTTTCTTCGCACCAATGTGTAACATTTTTAAAACTGATGTATGGGGGTTAAAAAAAACCTGTGCTATAAATAGATTTCAAACATTATTAACTACATCAAAGAAACCATTACGTTTCTTTTTTCAGAACAATAAACCGATTCAATTATTTACCTTATTGATTTACCAAGTAAATCAAATACGATACGAAAGGAGATTTATAAAGACCTAACACTTCCTCGCAACCTCTACAACTCAATGCAAGTGCCATCAAATGCTACTGAGCCCTATCAAAGCCCTGTATGGGAGAGGGTGAAATCTAGTTAAATGTGCTCCTGCTATTAGCTTGCAGCCATTCACAAGTCCCTGTGGTATACGGGGGTGACAGTTGTGGTCCGGGCCGGCAAAGGCAACATAAGGCTATAGTCTTTTTTAATGAATAGAACAACATGCTTGTCATCAGTGCTCGAAACACAGCCTTAATGCAGATTCAAAGCACGTTAATAAAGCATCTCAGAAGTGATTCATTAAAATCACACTATTTATAGTTGTGCCGGTGTGTTGTGATGATTTGCTCTTTTTAATCATTTATTTCGTTCACTGCAGGACCAAGTATTCCCTGCATGAACAAAACTGCAGGGTAAATTGATGCCAGTAATAAGATCTTATGTCCTGCAGATAAGCTGGTAGTCTTTATACAGCTCGAAATAACACCAAATGCTTGCATCAATCGCAGAGTTCAAGGCCTTAAAACCTGAAAGCAAAGTGGATTAAATAAAAACCAGTGGCATTAATATTTCCCTCTGTGCTTGCAGTGGCCATGTTGACAACATGGGAAAGTCGACTTCTTCCATGCTCTACTCCAGAAGCAATTTGCAGACAAGCAGTTACTCTGATTGCAGAGCGGTAATGGCCATAGGCTAACCTCCGATTACCTCTCTATTGTAGTTTGAGTGCCCCTAGTGCATAAAACCCATTTCAGCAGTTCAGTTATTGGTCTTATGTTATGTCTCTGTTGAGCCCTTAGACTTCAGGAACATTGATCAAACTGCTTCACAACAGTGCGATTCAAGCAGTCAGAGACTCTTATAGCGACTCTTTCTGTAAATGGAAATTGCTCTAAGAGAATGTTTATGTAGAGAAACAATGAAAATGGTCAGAAGAACAACATACTTTTTATTTGAGGCAGAGGCAGGCCTGGAGTGGCCCTGCTCACACTGTGCCATTTCAGCCATGATTTGATCGTCTTGAGATCAATTTGGGAAATCGTAAAAGATTCTTGAGATCTGTGGTCTTTGATTCTTGGTTTGACATGTTCGCCAAGAGCCTGTTAATGGCCGTTGCAATCAGATTTTCCCACTGATTAAGTTCTGCCAGTGTCAGAAATTGTCAGACAGTTTCCTGCAGTGTAACAACAGCTGCGACGACGAGCTTCAATCCAAGAACCAATAGGATCTGATGACGCAATCAGCTCAAAACACAACGGGTAATTGTCAAAACAGTTTTTTTTCTTCCTACTTTTATTATTGAGATCATTTATGTTCATGTTTGCCGTAAGGTATCATTTAAAAAAAAGCTGAATAGTGTGTCACAGATGGATGACTTCAAACTTTATTGTCGCTCAGTCTGACATTATGACAGCTGAGCTCTTACTATGTGACATGGGAGCCATGTTTATGCAGTCTGACTTGCTACAATTGTTTAGGATTATTAAAAATTGCTCAGTGTGAGCCGGGCTTAAGACAATTTCACATAGGATGCCTAAAGCTCATCTCTAGTTCATTTTCAATAAGATATACATGAAAAGGCGGTTTCTGTACAAGTGATGTGATCACATCACTTTCCCTTGTACAGCTCTTTGCATCAGCATAAATGTTATAGGCCTAGCTATGGCTTATAGGCTATATTCCAGATGCTAGCAAGCAAGGTGATTTCTCCCCTACTTTCACAAACAGAAAATGCATGTTATTTGTTCTAAACCGGTTTACACAGTATTTACTAAAAGTAGGGCTGTGCAATATGACAATATATATCATATTGACAAAATAGAAAGTCTATGCTTTCATATTATGCAATTTTTTTGTGGTGTCAAAAAAACATTGTTTATGGTAATACTTTCCCATCATTTTGGATGAGCACGCAGAATGGTGAATAACAGCATGGTGAAAATTTTGAAGGTACAGTTTAAATTTGACATTTTATTTATAAATATTTTATGTTATTAAATAATTCGTTTTTGGGGCCTCACGGTGGCGCAGTGGGTAGCACGATCGCCTCACAGTAAGAAGGTCACTGGTTCGAGCCTCGGCTAGGTCAGTTGGCATTTCTGTGTGGAGTTTGCATGTTCTTCCCATGTTGGCGTGGGTTTCCTCTGGGTGCTCCCGTTTCCCCCACAAGTCCAAAGACATGCAGTATAGGTGAATTGGGTAAGCTAAATTGTCCGTAGTGTATGTGTGTGAATGAGTGTGTGTGGATGTTTCCCAGTGATGGGTTGCAGCTGGAAGGGCATCCGATGCGTAAAACATATGCTGGATAAGTTGGGGGTTAATTCTGCTGTGGCGACCCCAGATTATTGAAGGGACTAAGCTGAAAAATGAAAATGAATGAATGAATAATTCGTTTTTAAAATGTTTTATTACATTTCATTAATATTTATTATTAATCAGAAATTTGACCAGAAGTTAAACATAAAGTGAGAAAAATAATCATATATTTAAAAATATACTTTACATTTTGAAAAATAAGTAGTCCTTTCCTTAACTAATTGAATATATTGGGATATATATATATATATATATATTGTTATCAGGATATGAGATGACTTATATCGTGGTATGAAATGTTTGTTATATTGCCCAGCTTTGAATTTTTTTAACTAAAAGTGTGGCTTTCTTGTGTAATTCTTATGTTAAAAAAAAAGGTTTTCTATTAGGCCAGCATTTCCCAATCTTTGTCCTTGCGCCCCACTGTGCTGCACCTTTTGCATGTTTCTCTTTTCACTTTTCATTCATTTCTCTTTTCACTTTTCATACTTTTCAGCCATGATTTCATTTTGAAGGGAGCATATACGTTTCATTCAAATGACATTTTAGTAAGTGATATGAGAATTTAAATTGTATTTATTTATATGGGTATAAAGTGCATCCGGAAAGTATTTATAGCGCTTCACTTTTTTCCACATTTTTTTATGTTACAGACTTATTCCAAAATGGATTAAATTAATTTATTTCCTCAAAATTCTACACACAATACCCCATAATGACAATGTGAAAAAAAGAATACCCCATAATAACAATGTGAAAAGTGCAAATGTATTAAAAATTAAAAACCTGAAAAATCACCTGTACATAAGTATTCACAGCCTTTGCCGTGAAGCTCTAAATTGAGCTCAGGTACATTCTGTTTCCACTGATCGTTCTTGAGATGTTTCTGCAGCTTAATTGGAGTTCACCTGTGGTAAATTCAGTTGATTGGACATGAAGCACACTGCCAAAATATCAATGGAGTGGCTTTACAACAACTCAGTGAATGCCCAGACCTAAATCCTATTGAACATCTCTGGAGAGATCTGAAAATGGCTGTACACCGTCGCTTCCCATCCAACCTGATAGAGCTTGAGAGGTACTGCACAGGAACTAACAATAACTATCCTTATTGAGGAAATAAATGAATTTAATTCATTTTGGAATAAGGCTGTAACAAAAACAATGTGGAAAAAAAGTGAAGCGCTATGAATACTTTCCTGTATTATGCCACACTTCATGCTTCTCTAGTAAGAAGACGTTGCAGGCAATGCTGTTGTGCAAATCCATGAATGAATGTTCCAATGTGAAATAAAGTTTTTTTTCAATGAAGGAGTAGAGAGCAATGCACAATGAGTAGGGAGCTGTCAATCAGAGCACAGTTCATGCATGAAGCTCATCTAACAAGCTGGTTATCTAAATCAGGTGTGTTAATAATATCTGTGTTAATTTTCTGCAGGTTCTGGGATACATACTGTTTAAGAAATTTCAAAACTTTAGTGCATATTATGCAATATTTGAATTTATATGCACATTCATTCATTCATTCATTTTCCTTCGGCTTAGTCCCTTTATTCATCAGGGGTCGCCACAGCAGAATGAGTTGCCAACTTATTCAGCATATGTTAGGTTCCAGCTGCAACTCAGCACTGGGAAACATCCACACACTCATTCACACACATACACTACAGCCAATTTAGTTTATTCAATTCACCTATAGTTCATGTCTTTGGACTGTGGGGGAAACCGGAGCACCCGGAGGAAACCCACGCCAAATGGCCCAGCTGGGACTTGAACCAGCGACCTTATTAACTACTGAGCCACCGTGTTGCCCCTTATATGCACATTGTAAGATCAAATTTACAGTACACAAACTTTTATATGTAAGGATCCTGGACATTATTAGATTTCATCTGAAGAATATTTGAGCCTTTAGGTTTATAAAATGTCATTTGCAGAATCCAGGCTATTACCATTCTGACATTTAGAATAACAGCAATGGGACGTTCAGCTTTACTGTGCATTCCAGACCAGACTATGTGAGTGAATCAGGAAAAGTTGTGTTATTTTGCCTGGAGTGAGGAACAGGTTTTTTGAAAGCTGAAGGCCATTTGTTTTCTTTCGCTGCAGGATCGCTAGAAGCAGGGTTTCTCCCAAAGCAGAGGTATTGTTGGAAAAATTGCTGATGCGCCAGTCCATTCACACACTCTGTGACTCTGTGACACTTGGCAGCATGCAAAATATGATGCTTTGGGTTATTTTGAAACTGTTTTCCTTCAAAGAATACATTCACTATTGATAATGACAAAATACTGCTCAAAATTCTTCAGAATTTGAGGTAAATATATAGCCTTCATAGATGGAACAGCATAGAACAGAACTACATCTCACATTGCAGTTCTCACAATTCTGATTCACAATTCACAAATCTGAATGCAAGCTTGTAGTAAAAAATAGCTTTGTATGCATACTTTATAGCAATGTACTTAAAACCTGATACATTTTTCCTTCACATTTGTAAAATATTTTGTGTACAAATCACTACATTGGTCAAATGATCCCCTTTCAACACAGATCAGTGAAAATTACAAAAAATAATGTGTTTTGCATGCCAGGCAAGTTGTTGGACTTCGCAAAAGAAACACATTCCTATTACCTGCCATTGCTTTTTCTTTTGTTTGTTTAAGTGTAGTCGCAGATGCCTATAGATTGAACATATCGTGTGTATGATATCAGTGTTTTCACAAATTCAAATTTTTGTAGTTTTCATTGAGATGATAATATATCATTCCCAAAGCTTGCATTTTGAATCCTGTAGTTTCAGGCACTCAAAATTCCATAGTTGTGTAAATGAATGGCCAAAATTGGCGCACGTAGCCTTGTGGGCAATGAACTGACATACAGCACCAATGCGCTTGAGGCGTCCTGAGTTTGAGTCCCGATTTGTGGACCTTTCCCAATCCTGCCCCCATCTCTCTCTCCTCTCTCACTTCCTGTCAAGCAAATTACATATAATAAAGAAGGCAAAATAAAAAACGCCAAAAATAAATCTTAAAAAGAATTCATGGACAAAAAAGGTTATTGTGTAAATGTAACCAAAATCACTGAAGAAGAAAAGGAGAAGTACTGTATGTTGTTTCTCTGGGCGATATTAAAAAAAAAAGTTAAAACAGAACAAAAAATGAAAATATAAATAGAGAACACTTAGGTATAGATATAAAGCACATTCTGACACTGAGTTGGAGGAGGTATACAGAATATGTGTAATTCAATTTTGCATTCATTTAAAAAAGTCTTCTTAAAAAATTATGAATCAGAATACAAATACTGGAGCATTTGTGAGGAATAACATAAAATATAAAAGGAGCATTTGAACTTGAGTTGACAAACTTAAAATATAACTGTTTAGCAAAGTCCCAAGCAATGCTGGATTTGAAAAAAAATACTCCTAGTAATTAAGCGTAGCAGGAAAATCTCACTGCAGTGTTAACAAGTTATTAGCATGTTCCTCGCCTTCATTGCACCCCACAGGCTAATGTGCATTCTGAACAGAAGTGAGAACTGAGAGAGCTTATAAATACAGCTCATTACATGCAAAACTCAAAAGCATTGTTTTCACCCTAAAGGCCACATGCATAGGATACAATTGAGGATGGTGCCTTTTCCAGATAAGCAAAAGAAATCACATCATGTGCCACTTAGACGTGGCATCCTCTTCCTTTAGGTTGAAACTGGGCTAGATTAGCATTTGTTGTGCAGACTAAAGGGGAGTGTGAGCCAGAGATAAGGCGAGAGAAGAGCTAGCTTACTGGTCTTGATGGACACGGCCAGTCATTCACAGAATAGGTTGAAGTGACTGGCCAATGCCTGGATTTGGCTACACAAATAACCCTAAATCTTCCTGTCAGCCAATTCTAAAAGGCAACAACAAGGGTCCCAAGAAAGGTGAAATTGAGGCATTTAAGATAAGCAATAGAGAATGACAATATGGGGTGACATGGTGGTACAACTGACTACAGCTTTAAGCCTAAAGGTAAAACTGTCCCTAAGTGTTTCCATCAAAATGCAGTGGAGTTTGTGGAAGAGAAATAAACAGAGGAAGCAAGCAGCTTTCAACAAAACCTCAAACAGGTTTTAACAAAGCATACTGAGGTTGACTGTGTAGTTCGACCCAGTCATTAGCGCTGAACTGATGACACAGCGACATTGGTCCTATAAAAATACAACCCCATCAGCAAAAAGTCAACCAATGTTATGCATCCATTATTAGTAATAAAACCCTGAAATATATAGCTTGGAGACAGAAAGATGACCTGAAACACAGCTGCTGTATAATACAACTGGTTAAACTTACTTTTTGCCAAGTTTACTAGCAGCAACATCAAAAGATGTCTCATGAAATCATAATTACATTTCATGTAGGTCACTGGGAAATGGTTGAAATATTAATATCATTACCAACAATTTTATCAAACAGTGGCTGTTGCCCTTGTGTCTTGAATGCACACTCTAAAAATGCTGGGTTGACTCAACCTACATTTAGGTAAAACATGGACAAGTTCAAAAATGTAATTCTAAATACATTTAAATGTATCCCATTGGTTGGGCTTGTCAATATTCATTCATTCATTTTCATTTCGGCTTAGTCCCTTTATTAATCTGGGGTCGCCACAGCGGAATGAACCGCCAACTTATCCAGCATATGTTTTACGCAGCGGATGCCCTTCCAGCTGCAACCCATCTCTGGGAAACATTCATACACACCCATTCACACTCATACACTACGGACAATTTAGCTTACCCAATTCACCTATACCGCATGTCTTTGGACTTGTGGGGGAAACCGGAGCACCCGGAGGAAACCCACGCCAACACAGGGAGAACATGCAAACTCCACACAGAAACGCCAACTGGCGAGGCTCGAACCAGCGACCAGCGACCTTCTTGCTGTGAGGCGAACGTGCTACCCACTGCGCCACTGTGAGGCCCGGCTTGTCAATAATTTATCTAAATTTTCAACCCAGAATTTATTAGAGAGCAACTTTTTTTCACACACATCTTGGATATTTTTCCCACTCCCCCTTGTACTACAACAAGCCATTTCATCTTGTACAACTAATGCACTGGCAGCACCATCATTATCACCTAAATGTTGGGACACTGAGTCAGTTTAATACTAATGGGCAAGCAATGCTCCGCAGCCTGTTGTAACCCAATCGTTCATTTGCCTACATTGCAGCTTTGGGAAATGCAGCTGACAACAATGCTTTACCACTATCACCTCTAGTGTGATCAACTGCCAATGCAGGAAGAGGCTCCAGATGACCTGCTGAGAGGATCCGTGATGAAGCAGACTGCCATTGCACCAACCAAGCAGATCACTGCACTTGCTGTACCAAACACACATTCACGTAAACAGACAGAACAAAAGCGTGATGTGATGCTGACTGCAGTTTGAGTGGATGATAATGTATGTGCTGTGTTTACACACCATACTCATCCCTGCTTCTTTCAGCACCTCATTCACAAGAGGCTGGATTCGAACACAGACTCTTGTGCGTCAATGAACATACAACTGGTATAAAATGTAGCTCTAAACAGCCCCGGGGCACCAGCAACACCTTCTTTTCACTGCCATATGTTTAATATGCTAAAAGCAAAAGCACTCAGACACTATTGTGAGATCAATACAACACTATATAATAGACATCAACCTTTGTACTGAGGTCATAAAGACTTTTCCCTGAGACGAAACAGCCACAGATGGTGCCTATTAAGTGGTACTAAAAACTAGATTAGAGGAAAGCAGCAAAAAAGTCTTCCACTCCCACTCAAAGTTATGGTTTATGCAGATTTACTTCTTAATTAGCCTATTATGAAACAGGGCAACCCATAATCCCCTTAGCAGTCGAGGGAGCCTCAGTAGGTGTTGACGCAAATCAGCTGAACACCTGCATGAAAATCCTATATGCTGCAGGAACTTTGAACTCTTACATTAAACAAGAAGTATTACATAAAAAAGATACTATAAATGAAAAATGTCACGAAAGTATATAAATATTCCTCGAGTAAAAAAAAAAACGCGTCTTTGTAGGTAATGCGGTTCTGTCAAAGCACAGATAGCATACTGGATTAAAAAATAGCCTCAACTTAAGTGTAAATACAAATATATGCATGGATTCTTACCAATAAGCGTTTTTCCTTGCCTTACTTCTGGTATTCCCACTTAAAGTCGCTTTCTTGCAGTTTTTGAGACCCCCTGCCTCAAAACAGCTCTTGTCTTTCCGCAAGCTCGCCTCAGAATGAGCTCTCCACAGCAGCGGGCACGGGACCGCGTTTCTATGGCACCGCAAGGAAGCCAGCCATTGCTCAGCGAGAGAGATGCTGTATTGTAATTGTCTAGGGGCACGCGCGCGCGCGCACACACGCATAAACACGCGCACAGACACACACTTTCGCCAAGCCAAAGAGCGGTCACAACTGCTTCAAACAAATGACCCCCCGCCTAAACACTGATCAACTTTAAATACAATTTTCTACCTTTTCAGGCTAGTATAATGCTCATTTATTTATTTTACATTTTAGATCTGCTACTGATATATATATATTTAGAAAAGTATATTAAGGCACAATTTATGCAACGTGCTGTTTTATTAATGTTTATTTCACGATTATTCTTTAATTAGGATAGACAACATAATCAATCGATGATATACAATATGATAATGATTTATAAAACACAGGCACTGTGGAAAAAAAGAGTGTATAGCTCAAATGGATTTTACAGTTTACTAATAGCTGGCATTATCATATTTTAAACTGTCTGCTAAATTGCTTTTTTTTAAAAAGTTAAGTAAGGGAAAATTGCTTTAATTTCTAATTTACAATAGAGAAGGGATGACGTAAAAGCATGCATATTAATCAAAAGCCTCATGAATTTCAAAAAGCACTGACAAGAAAGGCTTAGTTGTTATTTTCGGAACGATTAAAAGACAGGAAGGGTAATTATGAAAGACTTAAAAGGTTCAACTTTGAAATGCAATGAATCATGAAGGAGACTTTATCAGAGACTTAAAGGGACCGATCACAAAGAATAAAAATTGTAAAAAATGAAAGGTAATGAACACTGGCAAATGACAAAATAGAAATATCACTTGAGCACTGTATTTAAAGTCTTTTTTTTTTTTTTTTTTTTTAGCAAATAATAAACTTCAATGTTGTTTTTATGTTGTTATTTTGGAAACCTAGTCCCAATTGTTTGATTACATGGAAATTTGTTGCAAAGGAAAGCTCCAAAGGAAAGTCTAAGGAAAATTCAGACTGCACCAAGAAACAACAACAAATGCAGACAACTGCTAGATTATTGAATGTCACTTCTCAAACATTTTAACGGAAAGTGCCAGTTTAGGAAAACAAGCTGCCATGGACACCATCAATAACAACACTGTAATAAAATGGTCTCACTTTATTGATATTGATGGTTCCTTGGAAACAATTACATTCCACAAAAGCTTCTTTAGATCACAGAACAGTTCCTCACACTAATAAACCATGGCTATTTAAAGAAGTGTTCATTAAAGTTTAAGGAACCCAAGATAATGCTTCTATGGCATCACTACTACAAAAACTTTTCTTAAGAGTGTGTGCTTTCATTTTTCTTCTAGTCGGCCATCTTCTAAACAACGTCAAATACTTTGTACTACCAGGCACGTCTCATGTTTATTTCCCTCTTCATGATGAATTGTTTGTTGCATTCCTCATTCGCAAGTCACAGATCAAAGCATATGCAAACGTAAATATGAACATTTTAGACGCAACAACTTCCAAGTGTCGTCTGAAATTTTCTCTGTGTGTCCATTTCATTGTCTTTAAAGTGAAATAACTAGTGGCTGAGACAAACGCTCATTTTATAAGAGCATTTCAGATTGAATTCTTCACACTGAATATAAAAATTCAGACCTAGAGGTTTG
Source organism: Danio choprae (assembly GCA_903798125.1). Classification (NCBI taxonomy): domain Eukaryota; kingdom Metazoa; phylum Chordata; class Actinopteri; order Cypriniformes; family Danionidae; genus Danio; species Danio choprae. The sequence continues at coordinate 379,959 of CAIGQW010054176.1, read as the reverse complement.
GCAAAAGTGAGCAAGCGATGACAGAATGCTCATTCGGGGTGAAATGTTCCTTTCATTTTAATCATGGATCCACGCAGCATCCAAGTCTGACTGTGACCACAGTTGTAAGCTCAACGATGCATGCATGGCTGCTTTAATAGGCTCCTCCTTCTTACAAACCCTATGTGTCTTGTTCTTACATTTATGTGCTTTGCTGCTACTTCTCCAGCTGAGATGTCACGGTTCCCCCTAGCTGACTTCTAGACAGATTAACATCAGTGATCCTGTAGCTGCACTGGGAGGGGGATGTGCTCTTGGTTGTAGAGGGAAGGATGGTTGAGCACTGAGCTGAGCCCTGGACTTTCATCTCTGCATTTCTCAAAGGCAGTTAAGCAACACTGAATACTTCATGAACACACTTTGCTTAAACATACTGAAACCGCCGGAGATGCAGGTCCACAGATATGTGCAGTTTCATAAATATTTTCCACCCTTCTACCAACGGAGCAGTGCTATTGTCCATTAGTGCTACACAGAGCATACAGTATTTCGAGTATGATACTGCACATATTTTATTAATGATGCAATTTGCTTGGTGGTAATTGTGGCTTTGTTATCTTCTGTATCAAAACATGAATTGGGGATCTTGGAATTCAACATATAGGGCTTGTAGGAAAGGATGCTAATGATGGCAGAATAAGGCTGCGGTTTAAATGCGGATCCTCTGGAGGGTTTGGTCAAAAGCGCCAGCTCTGTTTTAATTTCCATCTCCTGTCCACAATGAGATACTGTACAACAAGGCTTATTCTAATGTAAATCATGTGGTAATTATGCGCACCCTCAATCATGCTGGCTGTGGTTTTTTCCGCTGTGGAGACCGATTTTACAAACTAACAGACCCAACCACGTAGGTTTAATTGGTAATTTATTCTCCTGACATGAGGATGAACTTAAAAATAAGGGTTCTAAAAAAGGGTTTTTGTAGTGATGCCACACAATAAGCATTATTACATTTTAATAACTAGTACTTCAAAAAATAAATAAATAAATAAATACAAAATGTGTGCAGTGGAAAAATGATTTATTTTTAAATGTAAGGTAGCTGTTAAGTATTGAGATTAATTAACAGAATAATAATGCGAAAGGAGAGTAAATTAGGAATAACTCACTCAAAAAGACATTAAGATTATCTTTAAAAATAGACATTCTTCAAAATATCACTCTTCAGAGAGACTTTCTTCAGAAAATGAGTGTTCTGCAGAAAAAAAGAAAGTCGCAGGTAAAAAAGAAATGATGACAGGATTTTCTTTTTGGCTGAATTTTCCTTATAAATAAATAACTGGGAAATCATTCAAGTTATATAACAATAATTAAATCCATCATGTCACACAATGAAACTGCAGTGGCATAAAATGAATTTCACCCTAAAACAAATCCAATGTTTCTGGATGGGTGCACAGTCTCATTATTGTATTATATTATATATCGCACTTCATCAACACATAAAACAATCCGATTGAAATACATCGAATGTTGTAAGGATTTAAAATGTGGAATCTGTAAATCACTTAAACCTTAAAACGGTGTAGAGGGGGAACAATTCTTGATCTTGTCTATGGGTCATTAATTATACTAATGGTGTATAAAGATGTATTATTGCGTGTAACTCCAGTATCTCTGTTCCTTTGTTCAGTCCTGATAATTCAACCATGTTTGAAATCGATATTCACAAGCGTTGGATAATGATTCTGCCAGGCATGATGAATTTGCCTTTTGTTCGGCTTTGCGATACAAAGTCAATGTGTATGAATCTATGTGTGCTATAGCCATACTATATGTTTACACACATAAAAAAGGAAATGCTTACAACCCAAGGTTTTTGTCTTTATACTATAAAAGTCTTGCCCTCTACATGAACACAGTGAGTGTGACCTCTGCGAAAAGCAGTTCATGTGGAACTGCTGAATAAAAACTGAAAAAAGCCTTGCATAAGCAGGTGAGAGAAAAGGTCTGGAAGAAACTTAATTAAAACAACTTAAGATAAACTTTTGGCCTGTGTGTGGCTAAGAAAGATTAATTGAGGAAGGGAGGAAACATGTTCATCAGTGTCATTGCATGAATTATTTTTTCCATGTTCAGATTTTGGTATAATTTCATTATTCTTTGAATAATTGAGAAAGTGTAAGTAAAATTTCAATATATATTTTTTCCTGTTCAGATACATATTTTGGTATTTTTAATTAATTGCAATTTTAATTGAAGGGCTTTACACTGTAAAAAATGCTGGGTTCCACACAATCGATTTGTGTTGGGGCAACATGAAGGAATTAAGTTAACTTATTAGTTTTTAGCTCCTTGACAGGCGGATTGGTGCAGCGGCAGCAGTAATGCGGTCGATGTACCGGTCCGTTGTGGTAAAGAAGGAGCTGAGCCGAAAGGCAAAGCTCTCGATTTACTGGTCAATCTACGTTCCTACTCTCACCTATGGTCATGAGCTTTGGGTCATGACCGAAAGGACAAGATCTCGGATACAGTCGGTCGAAATGAGTTTCCTTCGCAGGGTGGCAGGGCGCACCCTTATAGATAGGGTGAGGAGCTCTGTCACCCGGGAGGAGCTCGGAGAAGAGCCGCTGCTCCTCCACATCGAAAGAAGTCAGCTGAGGTGGCTCGGGCATCTGTTTCGGATGCCTCCTGGACGCCTACCTAGGGAGGTGTTCCAGGCATGTCTCACTGGGAGAAGGCCTCAGGGAAGACCCAGGACAAGCTCGGCTGGCCTGGAAACGCCTTGGGATCCCCCCGGTGAAGCTGGAGGAAGTGTTTGGGGAGAGGGAAGTCAGGGGTTCTCTCCTAAGACTGCTGCGCCTGCGACCCGGCACTGGAAAAGCGGTTGAAAATTAATGAATGAATGAATGAATATTAGTTTTTACAAATTTAGGTTGATTGAACATAAAACAATTACTGTAAGTTGTCTCCCCCCCCCAAAAAAACTGAAGAATTGTGTTGTTTCAACTTGTTTTAAATAGTTTGAACAAAAAACAAACATAATTTTTGATTGTATAAAGTTTTTAGGTAAATTGCATTGATTCCTAATTTTGTTTCAAAGGTCTCCTGTATTCATTCAAGGTCAAAAACAGTCATTTTCTCATATCATACATTAGCATCACCTCCTTTGTTTCAGTGTCTGTACAAGGATCTGGTGTCTTAAACCCCGCCCTTGCTGTGCCTGCTCTGCTCTGATTGGCCAGATGGCCCAGTCTCTTGCGATTATAGAGCCCTTCCAAATGGAACACAGTGTATAACAGTCAATCACTGGAAGTGTATAACAGTCAATCACTGGAAGAAAATGGAGGAAGTAGTTTTGAACAGTCCAAAATCAGTCACAGAATCAATAGCATCAGTGGCTGTAGCAAATTCTTTTCTTTTAGTAGTATTAGTAAGGATTCATACAAGATAAACTGTATACTTTGTCTCCCACTGAAGGCCGAAGATAAATTTCAACCACAAATGAGCTAAGTTTAACTCACAATTCTTAAAGATTAAGTAAACTGAGAAGTTTCACAAATTTGAGTTGCGTGTTGTATATTGGCATTAGGTGTGTCCTGTAGTTTTAGTTAAATGCAATTAACATATCTAAATAAGGAAAAAAAACATGGGGAATTGGGGTTCATTCATTTTGTTGTGGGAGACTTAATGCTTAAACAAAGTTTTTATTTTTGCTGTTATATTTACCCTTTTACTACTCTAGAAAACAAATTTGTGGTCCTTCTTTTTAAAACTTTTACTGAGGTATGTTTTGGGCTAGATACTTCTACTTTCACTTGAGTAACGATTTAGAGTACATTTTAAACCAGCTCCTAGAGCTTCCTCACTGCTGACTAATACAATGATGCAAACAGTAATGATGATGTTGGTTTTACCATGTCTGAGTCCTCACCCTTTGGAAGTGCATCTGCTTTCACACTTCCAAAAAAAAAAGTACAAAATGATCTTGAAAAATTCACTGTATGGGCTTATGAAACTGGGTGATTTAAAAGTAGAGCAAACCCGTGCCTCACAACACATTGCACCTTACATACTCCATTAGCAAGATGATGAATGAATCTGTCTAAAATTGGATTAAAAATGTAAAATAACCACATGCATTTCCGAGATGATAACTGGGCTGCTTTTGCTGTATTAAATGTCACAGCAACAAAATATTTATCTTTGCAACCTTGCCCTTTATTAGCAACAGTCATGTGGTACGACGTCAAAGAAAGTGAATAGGAAAATCCAACACAATCTTACAGCAATTTGTAACTTTTTTTATTTAGGCTAATTCGTACGAATTTGTACAGTCTCATTTTTACATTTTAGTACAATTTTCTCATACTCCAATGAGGGGTGGGATTAGGGTGGAATTAGCCACTTTTCTGCCAATACATAAAATAGCAACATTTCCTTGTAAGATCAGGTTGGGTAAACTATATTTCATGCTTTTCAAAAGCTCTCCAAAAAGAACCACTACTACTACTAATAATAATATTGCAATAAATAAATACAAATATTCAGAATACATAAATTATTTGGACTTGACAAGAAAATGTCATGTTTACCTTTATTATCCAAAAAAGCTATTCAGAAAAAAGGTCAGTGACTCTAACATCTCAAAAATGATAATAATAGAAAATAGTTTGCATGTTCTCCCAGTGTTGGTGTGGGTTTCCTCCAAGTGCTCTAGTTTCCCCCACAGTCCAAATACATGCGCTATAGGTGAATTGAATAAACTAAATTGGCCGTAGTGTGTGTGTGAATGAGTGTGTATGGGTGTTTCCCAATACTGGGTTGCGACTGGAAGGGCATCCACTGTGTAAAACATATGCTGGAATAGTTGGCGGTTAATTCCGCTGTGGAAACCTCTGAAATAGAGACTAAGCCGAAGGAAAATGAATGAATGAATGAATGAATAAATGAAGGGATGTCCAGAATAAACTGTTAAAAGAAAGAAGGATTCTGTTTACCTGAGGTTTACACTAATGAGAGTTACTTGGAAGTCTGTGCATTTGGCTTTGAATAAAGAGAGGAAATCCTACAGAATGACGTGGGAGTCAGCACATACACTGATCTAATAAGTGATCATATACAGTATGTTTGGCAGCAGTATAAGGTTATGATTTTCTGCTTTGGAACCACTGCAGGACAGATTATACCTCTGACCTCACAGCAATAGGTCTCAATGGCACTTTGTACTTGCCGCTGTGTAATCAGCTTTATGAGCTGAAAAATTGTGTGTTCAATTCCCAGGTGGCAAAAACCGTTTACTCCTTGCTGTTGCCTAGAATGGAAATGCACTCGAGCTCCCGAGTGTTTGTACATCTAACGTGTTTATTTATTTGTCACCCTGTTCTAGCTTTAGAGCTCACTGACTGAGCAAATGCTGTACACTACGTTTATTCATTCTGAAGAGGCTTTTAAATCAACTTTAAAAACATGATTGTAACAACAAGAGGAGTATTTATGTCGGTTTGAGTGGTGTATGCAATTTAAAGACACACCACGCATTTTGTGTATGTGTATTGAATGATTTCAGAGACCTTTAGTTACTGATCTTAAATGTTTTATAAATAGAATGTCTTAATTAATTTATCTTACAAGTGTGCATATATGCATTGCTGTAAAATTTTCACATTTAAAGACCACTTGAAAATGTTCAGTTTCTACGGATTTACAATTTACTTTTAAGTGTTTGAGTAAAAAGTCATTTTTGTTTATTGTGTAAAGTACTACTGATGACATTTTTACAAATTTAAAATAGAAATTACATTACAGTTAGATAATTAAAGATAATTTATTAAAATAATGAATTAAAATCAACAAAAATTATAAAGGTGATTAAAAGACACTTAAAAATTCTCAGTTTCTATGGATTTACAATTTATTGTTATGTGTTGGGGTAAAACGTTGTTTTTGTTTTATTCGGTAAAATGAAAAAATACTTTAAAAAAAACATACATTTACATTAAATTTTACACTTACATTAAAGTTCTATGTTTTCAGACATGTTTATATTAATTTGGTAGAGAACACAAGCATTAAAATTAATATTTGGTGAAATAACTCAGATTCCCTATCAGTAAGTCTTTTTGAGTTATGTTCAGAATTCCCTTCTGTCACTTCGATGGTCGTCTCTGTTCCCTCCTTTAGGGAATGAGGATTACATATGTTAACAACATATTTATATTCAAACCCATAACAAATCCCTTAAGAATTTTGTTGTGGTCTATTCATTACTTCCATATTACATACATTACTACTGTATTGCTATATTTTTAGGACATTCCTTACCACAATGCAAGGTACACACACAAATGCACACACATGTACAAATGTGCACAGACACACACACATAAGTTAAGTGTTTTATGTGGACTGTATTTTTAAACCATTTTAATGGTGGAAAAGCTATACACCTTTAAAGTGCCTCTCTTATGCATAAAAAATGTCATATTTTGGATTTTAAAACACTTTTATTGTTTTATACAGTAAAACACCTTTATTTTTTCCTAATTATCCCAATGGCTCTCATATGATTTGTACAGTGATTTATTCAGATTCACTGCTGAATTTCTTTCTCTAGCATTTTGCCTCCAAGAAGAACTGTCAGAATCCAGCTTTGCAGGGCTTGTCAACATGGCCGCATGCATGGCTTGTTAACCTCGGCCTATGCCACTGAACAGAGAACAGATTTAACACTATCAGGGATGAAATGTCACAGTCACCCATAATATGCAGACCCTGGAAATTAGATTTTGGAAATGAGTCCATTTGGATGTTGCTCTCTACCTAACCCCCCTGAATCCCCTGGCATGTCCTGCTACAGGGTGGCCTGTGATTCAATTTTCCTTTGTTAGGCTCATTTTCAGCCGCCTTATTTTACGTTCGCTTTCATCTTTTAAGGTGGTCATGGCTTAAATGTCTTGATTCCTAGAAGTGAAGCACATAGGGATGGACATCAGAGATCAATGTCCTTTACAATGCCTAAACACATTTGGCACAAAATGACCTCCATTATCTTTCTCTCAATGGCCTGAACCTAAAGGTTTCTGTGCAGTGTATCAAACAGAAAAAGAAAACAATGGGTGCATTTCAGCAATGTATTGTATACATGCAATTTTATAAAACTATGTTCATTTTAGTTCACACCACGATGCATAAACAATTACAAATATGATTTAAAACATTACAGTAAATACAAAGATATTTAATGTTATTTTATTAATGAATGCTAAATGTGACATTAAAATATTGTTGCGTTAAAAGTATTTTGGGCGGTTCATTCCACTGATAAATAAAGGGAAGGAAAATGAATGAAAATAATTTTTTATTGTTAGTTATAGTATAGTAAAATAGTATAACATAGGAAATTATGATAGTATATTGATGTCAAGAAATTTTATTGTAAAGTGTAACCCAAAATATTAATAAGAGTTATCCCACAGAGAAAGTTTGTGTTTAAATCACGTCTAACAGAAATCCAAACATAGAGATCTTGGGTAAAACAAGGCTAAAATTTGGCTGTCAGTAAAAATCGAATAGACGCCTAACAATAGTACAAACACTTAGACTATTCGTTAAATAGACATACTTAGTCATTCATACCTGTCTATTTGATTAATAGTCTTTCTATTTTTGGACTATTGTTAGATGTCTAGATTTTGACTGACCTTGTTTTAGTCAAGACATCTATTAGACGTCTTTTAAACGCAAAATAAAAAGTTTCCTGAGATTATAGTAACTGAATGACACAAATAAATAAATAAATAAATAAAAATAAAATAACCTCCAAAATAACAAACTACCAAATCATCTTTTTAGAAGTAATAAAATATCTTAATGTAAGTAACATACTGAAATGCTTTTAAAATGTTTTAAAAAAATTTGTTAGGAAAGATTACTTACATTTCATTGCTTTTCACAAAATGCTATTTAAAATTCACTGCACGCATTATATACATAATTTTATGGCTTTTTAAAAGAGCTTAAAATCCACTAAATGTAAATAAATAATGACAGGATGTTCCTTTCTATCTGACCTCAGTAGTTAAAGCAGTTTTTTCAATGCAAGTGTGATATTGTGAAGTTGAGAGACAAGACTGCTGAATTAGTTCTCACATTTACTTCACTACAGCATTGGGTGTCTAAGTGCATAAATTCACATTATTCATACCTAAGTTAAAGGCACTGCCAAACTCCCTGTAGGTTTTGCTATTAAAAGAAAAAAAAAGCTTAGTGCAAGTGAACATGATTACGTCCCATAAAGAAGAATGACAAAGGAGGTAATTTTGGCTGTGCCTAGTCTACACCTGTTCAGTAATTAACAAAGTCTATAAAGGTACGGTCGCAAATTAGCTTGGCACACAACACTAGGGTATGCTAAATTATTTAATCACACCTCACAGGACTTTGCCAGCGCACAGAAATTCCCCATTGGGTTTCTGAGAATTAACTCCCCCCGGTAGTGATTTTAACAGACACACACACACACACACACACACACACACACACACA
>CAIGQW010054176.1:344919-370177 GCA_903798125.1 Danio choprae | reverse complement strand
TTTGCCACCTTTCAGACCAGGAACAGCCTTGCACACTTCCTGCCATGTACATGAACTCTCAAGTGGCCAGGACCAGAAAATGTGGGTGTTGAAAAAAGGGAAAGATTCAAGGACCATTTACACAACAACATTTTCAGCCAAAACCAGAACATTATTATGATTTCTACCTGTTCGTTGATTTGACACCAGCATATTTGGGATTGAAAATGCATAAAGCTGAAAACAGGTCACAAAGGAGAGGTTTTTGAAAATGTAGCTATATTGTTGTGTCTGTAAACACCTGAAAAATATAATCTGTGAAAACAAGGACATCATGCATGTGCATAGTACATGTTTATGGGGATGGACTGTAGACTGAAGGCAAACGTTGACAAACACACAACAATGGCAGAGTATGTGGTAGTGTTGTTTTTGCTCAAGTGTTTGCTAACGCTTCATCAGCAAAGCGTGGATTTACTTTAATTTACATTACATCCAACAGCAGAGATGGATCATATACTGTATAGGCTACATGGAAAATTCTACATACAGACTAGCACAGCGCTGCCAACTGTACTGTTTACTAGCAAGGTGATTACATCAAATACAGGCTTACGTAATAGAGCATTTTGGGGCATTTTCACTGATGTGTAAACGCTGGATCATTTTAAAGACTTTGTCATGTAAACGTGAAACTTTTTTAAAATGTAAGGGCAAACCGTTTCAGGTCGTGTAAACAGCCATAATGTGCATTAAATGAACTGAGCCTTTCCACTTTTCAGACCTGAATCAGCCTGGCATACTTCCTTCCATGTACATGAACCCTGAAGTGGTCAAAGCCGGAAGCCAGTTGTTCCCTACAATTAAAGCAAACAGATGCTAATGTTTTCCTAACTGATATTCAACACACATAAATCAGTTAAAATCTCAAAAATCTTGGACAAGGGTTTTTAAAGGAACTGAACTTTGAACTTTGCTGCTTTTTAGACCTGGGACACAACTGTCAGTATTAGGACAGGCACTTAGGTGTACAGTAGTCAAGCAAACATGACTCTCCATGCAATCACAGGGTAAACCTAAAACCAGATTAATTTAAGAAATTCTCTTATATGGAAACTTCTTAAGGTTTATTTGTTATAGAATCATGATTCTGTTGAAGAAGAAACACTAGCCTTCGTAGATTATTCCATTGGGATTTTTATGGCTACACATTAGAACAGGAAACAAGTGTGTTTTGTACAGTGTTTTGTCTGCATCAGCAAACAAATGTACACATACTTTATAAGAACCATTTTTTTTTTCAGTCCCTAATGACAAATTGTATTACTTGATTGCCACATAACACATGGACATGAAATGAAAACACCAGCTTGCTTCACAATTGAAAATGTTTCTTGTATTCCTATATTATTATGCCATGAGCTGTGCTAAAAAAAATGATGTGCACATAATTGACCATGGCAAAAACCATGACGCAGACAGAGACTGGTAAGATATTGCTTTGTAGTCCCATTACACAGATGCCATAATGTTTATTTCGAACAGCATACAGTGTCACGCAGACTTAAAAGCATCCAGGCCCGTGTACTCATTCTTTGAGACAAAGTGAAATACAGAAAGATTCTTTGAACTGTGGGAGACAAAACCTGAATTATTGAACAAACAGCTTTTTGTTACATTTAGATCTGACATCTTTGAAATATTCATTCATGAGAAAACCGAGGCATGACTTCAACCCAAGCATCCCATGAATTCCTAATAGGAAGTGACACTCTTTACTCCAGTGCAGCTGCAGTAACACATGCTTCAAGAGGGATGTTGGACAATTGCTTCAGACCATTAGCAACAGAACGCAGAGAGTTGATCAGAGATCCACTGTTACGATCCCAGTCCTGCTCTATCGCGTCGGATTTTGGCATGGCATGAGTGCTGCACCACCTGGCTCTCCTGATGCATGACCTTTGCTTTTTGGCAGGCTGGGTGCAGCTCACGCCATGGGGTTGCGGAGGCCAGCAGCAGTCCTCCATTCATCTAGTATTACTGCCTGTGGACTGCAGGTTCCCGAACCTCCTTTCACTCCTAGTCAAGTCAGCAGGCATCTCCCTCACACACTCAGCGCTTCCTTCCTAATTAGAGCTCAATCATTATGACATTATAAGCTATTTAAAGCTTATAAAGTACTACGGTTTTGAGATTGCACATTGGGTCTGGAGTGGAAACCCAAAGAAGTATCAAGTCTAATGTGTATTTAATGGAGCTTGGGTCATATTCTGTTGTATTGTGAAGTTTTTTTGTTATGGTTCTCCAAGGTTTTCGGGCTAGAATCTGACTCTGATTGTTATGGTCAGGAATGGAGAAAGTATCTACAGTAAATGTTGCATTGACATGCAGTTTGTTTGCTGTTTCTGTTAAAGTTTTATTTTATAGAGTCAATTTAAAAAGTTCAAAAGTTCAAAGTTACTTGGAAAACTCAGGCAATGAATAGAAAAGTAAAAACCTAGTGCAATATTTATATGGGGACATAAATAAACTCAACAAGAAGCTGAGGGGATTTAGTAATTAACCAACAAGTAACAGAAAAGAAACTACAAGTTTTGTTGTGTGCTTTTATCATTTATATATATATTTTTTGCAGTTTTAACAAATATAATCTTCTTAGGCAGCTACCTGAAATTATAATATATTGCAGTTTATTTTACAGTTAATTATGTTTGCCTTTATTAAAGTAGCAATATCAAACTGAACATCTATATATACACATAGTATTTATATAGTAATATTTTATATAAAGATTCAGCATCAAAAAGAGCTTTTCTGTGGTGTCAGTGATTCATGTTTATTTGTGGATAACACACAGTGGCATTCACTATCCCTGTGGTCAGGGACATGATGCAGGTCAGGGCCTGCAGTGGTTTATTTGATTTCTCCTGTGACAGAAACTCAGAGTGACAATTAGATTCTGCCTCTACCACGATGGCAGTTGGCCAAATCGGGAATTCATTATAATTTGTATTGCTTTAGACATTCCTATCACCTGCCAACTCCCAAGATATCACGGCTCCTTCGATCTTGTGTCCGAAATTCAATTTCATGTCAATTTTACCTTGCGTGACTGCCACGAACCGGTGCGTCGCAAGACACCTGCATCCATCTTTCTATGGAGTTTCTCCAACCGAAGCTTAATTGTGCACTTGTCATTAAACAGTAAAAAAAAAAGGAGGCGCCACAGTTACAAATGATCTAAATCACCAATGACTGGCATGCTTAATTTAGAGGCCAACAACATCAAACACAAGCAGCCTCATTAGGCAAATAAAAAAAAGTGGCTGGTAACTAATGGCAATTCATTATTTATACACAACTTACTTTCAAAAAGTTCGTTAGTGCAGTTTTAAGTGGGCATATCTAAAAGGTCACCAGCCTTTGATGTTCCACTTCGCATTTGTGCAAATAAACATGAGCACGTCCCCCACCCACGTCACCCTCAATAAATACAAAACTTACCTGTACTGGAGATGTTGGGGTTCTCGTTGGTCAGAAGTACCAGGAAATCCTGACAAGTTTCCGCATCCAGAAGAGGGCTGTCATCCAGGCAGAGGTCAACAATGAGGGCCACAGCCTTCTCACAAAACATGTCCTGCTCCTCAGTGGCGATGGCACTCATTCTGTGAGCCCAGATCCCATTTGCTTTTTGTCATCTGGTGGTCGCAGTGCATCAAAAATCAATGCTACTACTTGTGGGTTCCTCTCTGCAACTCTTGGATGTTCGCATGTGGGCGAATGTTTATGCAGGTTTAATGAAGCAATAGTTCCCCCAGGTGCTCTGGGAGCCAAAGTGCTACATCGCTTCTCATCTAGATCTTTCTCTGAGCTACTGTTCAAACACAGATCTTGGAGATTTTTGTGCCTAAGCCAGTTTTTTTGTCCACTCCCCTCCCCTTGTTCCTCCCTTCTCCTGTCATTCTCACATCGGATAGAGAAAAGTTAAGCTCCTCCCTTCTTCAATCCACTGCTCCTTTCTTGACCCTGATTTATATGCTAGAGGCTTTTTTTGTTATAGACTACGTTCCCCAGTGTTCAAAGTTTCTATTATTTAATCTGATGGAAAAACAGCATTCTCTTCTTATGTTCTGGTGAAGGGTTTTTTTGGGATCTGAATGTTTTTCGGGTAGCTATTGATCATCTATTGATGCGTTTTTTGGTGAAGTAATGGAGAGCGAGTACTTAAGGGGATCCCATTTCTTAGGCCCATGCACAATATCAATATCGCAGAACAAGAGTAAATGTCTCTTTTTCCTGTTAATAGAATATTCCATCATGGTCAGCGGTGCATTCAGTTTCAGTGTGGGAGATGTGTATCTAAAAACTGGAACTGACTATTGCCAGTTGATGAGCCACATTGTTGGCAGTTTGCATGAATTCATTTTTTGGTTCGAATAGATTCTGTTTTGAGTCACACATCCTTTTACGCATATAATGTTTAATTCATATATTGTAGATTTAATACATATTTAATAATTATATTAATAGGTACCTATAAACCTAAAAAGTTTAATTTGCTGTTCATTTACACACCCTCAGGCCATCCAAGGTGTAGGTGACTTTTTGTCAGTAAAACGTTAAAGAATATTTTAAAAACTTGGTCACTCTCAATGAACCCAAACATCTACAGGCATTTTGATAGGCAAAAAACATACAGGCAATACTAAATTAACACATGTTGCTCCTGACATCGAGGTCTTAAGAGGCAAAACAACTGATCTGTACAAGAAACCGAATATTATTTTCATTGGACCCTTTTTACACAGCCTCTACAAATGGTCCTGAGTGAATTCATGCCAGTGTGGAGCATTAGATTATGAAGATACATTTTTATCATTTAGCTACTTTAGCTTATCCTGGATGCTGAATAAAAAGTTTAAACACTATACAAACAGCCTTTACAAACAGTTTGTGCCTATTGCCATGTTAATTCATGACAGAAATTCATGTTAATTCATGCTAACAGAATGTTAAACGATCTATATTCTAACACGTCAAAAATGTGCTGATTTGTGTTACCAGTGCTAATTTATGCAATAGAAACATCCTAGGAACATATGCTATCAAATCGTAACCATGTGATAACATGTTAGCAACATGTTTATTTAAGCTGGTCATACGCCAATTCATGGAAGCTTGGATAACACATGTAAGCCATGAGCCAAAACATACTAGAAATGTAGCCTATGTGCTTATATTATTTAACACATTATTAATATGCTACAGATGCAGTTACTACACTTTTACAGCATGTTACAGCATTGATGCACTGATCTGAAATACACAATATTGTAATAAAAGTTTCCATCTTTCATACTTAGGCTATACACAATATCATATAAGCAATGCATGCTTTTATGTATGACCTCCATTGGTCATTCAAGACATCAGGGGCTTTTATTTTGACATCTGATTATTGAATTATGGTTATCAAATGTGTACTTTGTGTTAGTAGAAAATTCAGCTGCGGTTCAAAGCTGTATCTTAGTTCCTAGGGAAGATGTGTAGTAAAAATTCTTTATTAAAAATTCACTAAGAGAGTGGAAGGGAGAGCAAGGACATGGCCTCACTGCCGCTCTGCCTAAAACTTTCATGTTTCCTTCTACAAAGCTTTCCTTTGCGCATAGAGAGAACCTGAAGCATTTGTGTTACTACGAAAGAGCTGAATTGAGAATACATTAAAGAGAGTTTGCTTCTCTCATTCAAAGGCAGTGGACTCAATTGAGAATCTCTATGGGATGGAAAGGATGAACACTGACTAGAGATGAAAAGTATTGTGGTCCTTGGAAGCAGACCTGATGTCACAGTGAAATGTTTCCTCATGCCTTCTTTGATAGATGATATGCATAATTGATGTTTTTTTGTGGTAAAACAATTTTGATTCTTCAAAATATGAAAAATAATATTGCAATCCAAAATCTCTTGTAAACAGGAGATTTAATTGATTGTGCTTTCTACAATCGACACTTTAAAAATATAGATATAAATGCTGCTATATTTAGCAGCATTTTTCAATCTTTTAATGCTATTAACCCCCAAAAAAGATCTCGTTGTTAACAACACTTTAAAGACAGTAATTGAATTAAACTTGTTTTTTTTTTTGTACAAATACATTTATTTAAAATTCCAATACTCTTTTTTACAACTTAGGAAAGAAAACAAATGTGTTTTGCTAACCCTTTTATATGTGTATGTAAATGCATCCCATCTGAAAAATGTATTTTTTTATAATATTCATTCATTCATTCATTTTCATTTCGGCTTAGTCCCTTTATTAATCTGGGGTCGCCACAGCGGAATGAACCGCCAACTTATCCAGCATATGTTTTACGCAGCGGATGCCCTTCCAGCTGCAACCCATCTCTGGGAAACATCCATACACACCCATTCACACTCATACACTACGGACAATTTAGCTTACCCAATTCACCTGTACCGCATGTCTTTGGACTTGTGGGGGAAACCGGAGCACCCGGAGGAAACCCACGCCAACACAGGGAGAACATGCAAACTCCACACAGAAACGCCAACTGACCCAGCCGAGGCTCGAACCAGCGACTTCTTGCTGTGAGGCGAACGTGCTACCCACTGCGCCACTGTGAGGCCTTTTTTTAAAATAATAGTAAATTTTATAATAGTATTTTGTATTTTGTTAATTAAATAGATTTTTATAAACGTTATTAATCAATTGTCAAAATTGTATAATGGGTTGATTTTAATACATATTTGATATTTGAAAACCAGTTGTGTACTGTTGCTTTAAAAATGTTTTTTAAACTTTAGTAAAAACTTGAAAACAATTTTACTTGTAGAAAAAAAATCACATTGCTAATACATTTTAATTAATTACACAAAAATAAGTAACATTGAATTAAACATGATTTTTACACTGTAAAATAAGGCTGCATCCCACAATTCATTCATGTTGTCCCAAAACAAATTCGTTAACTTTATTTATTTTACAAATTTAAGTAGATTGAACAAAAAAACTCAAGAATTGTGTTGATTCAGCTCATTTAAAATAAATAGGTTGAACAAGCAGCAAAAATAATTTTTGTAATGTATGTAGAAAGACAGAAATGGTATTTTCTTATTTATGAAGTAATTTATTTATTTATTTGTTTGTATTTTTCATTTTAGATTGAGAGTTGTTTTAAATAATTATTGAAGAACCTTCATTTTCATGAGATAGGATATAATTCATGGCACCAAAATAATCTTATTTGTCTCTTTCCATCTCCAGACTTAACGGAATAAAAAACATCCATGAGGAAAAACAAGTAAACAATAATACAGACAAACTATAACGGGCAAAGTATGAAACTTATATATCAAAAGAAAAGTTATTCCTTCTTTTATCCCTTAATACAGAGCATCTGCTTGGAACAGACTTATGGGCTTCATTCATTGAGGCCTTGAACACAGATTAATATTTCATATGCAAACAGCGTGGGGCCTCAGCTGCAACCTGTGACTGAATCCTCCAAGAACATCCAGAGATGCAGAGAGACCAGAGATGGAGAAAAATAGCCACCCTCTAGAGAACTCATTTCAGCTATTCCATTCACTATGAGATGCTCTCAAACAGGTGATTATTTTGAGAAGTGAAAATCATCTCTGAAATGCACAGCTGGAGCCACAACGCCGGCCAATCCATTTATAGGGATTATTTCCCACCTAGGACTTGAAATATTGCATAAAACTGTCATTAAAGGATGTCTCTGACAATAATACAAAACGTTCTGCCTGGTAGAATAAATTCATATTATGGTTGAATGATATATCTGTTGTAAATAAAACTGATATTAAGCAAATATATGCACCAGTGTTTTGTCATTATCATTTATACACATTTAGTATTGTTTCAGGCTTTCCAGCAACACAAAATAAAAGCTTTGTGGTATACTTTTAAAAAAAATGAAGCAACTAATATACAATAGGCAACTCAAATACATTAAAAACAAATTTGCTAAATTTTCTTTAAAAAATTATATACATATATACATATAATTTTTATTATTATTATTATTTTTTTACTCTCAGCATTGATAGAAACTGAGTGCACTAAGATGTACTGTAGCACCATTGCATTATGGGTGTCCCAAGTTCAAGTTCTGGTTCCCAGACCTTTGCCAATCCTTCACTTCTTGTCCAACTATTGTCCTATAATAATAAAGACAAAAACACCAAAAATAAGTCTTAAATATATGTATATATATTGTTTTATTATAATTAATAAATTATACTATAATACTATTACGGGCAGCACGGTGGTGCAGTGGGTAGCACAATCGCCTCACAGCAAGAAGGTCGCTGGTTCGAGCCCTGGCTGGGTCAGTTGGCATTTCTGTGTGGAGTTTGCATGTTCTCCCAGTGTTTGCGTGGGTTTCCTCCGGGTGCTCCGGTTTCCCCCACAAGTCCAAAAACGTGGTACAGGTGAATTGGGTAAGCTAAATTGTCCGTAGTGTATGTGTGAATGAGTGTATGGATGTTTCCCAGTGATGGGTTGCAGTTGGAAGGGCATCTGCTGCGTAAAACATATGCTGGATAAGTTGGCGGTTCATTCCGCTGTGGCGACCCCAGATTAATAAAGGGACTAAGCCGAAAAGAAAATGAATGAATGACTAATACTATCACATCATTGGTGCATCATTCATTACTTCAATTTATTAATAATCACTAAAATCATTCTAATAATTATTGCTATTTACTATTTATAAGTTAAATAAATAGTTACAGTATATAAAGAATATATAGTTATGCTGATGCACCCCTAAATAAAATTATGCCAACGTTTCTAAAATGGCAAAAATTATTTACAAAAAAACGAATAATTTGAAACGTCATGTATTTGCTTCATGTTCATGCTTGGTTACTCCTATCCATTTCATATCACAGAAAACAAAATATTTTATTGTCATTTTCCCCCTCATTATTGTCATATACAGTAGTTTGTTATTATACTGTATGCAGTAAATTGCATAAAGATGCATGATGCAGGCAAACAGGTCAATGACCACAGTGAAACTCTAAAACATAAATAAACCCTCTACAATCAGGACAACGCTGAACTGAACTCAGAGGACTGAGGGCCTAAATACACACAGAATACTAATCAATGGAGCATTTAAAACTAGATTGAAAATTCTGTGTAAAGGTCTGCACAGGGAAAGTTTAATTTATTCTTGTTAATACTTTGGATCAAAGCCATCCTGTAACATCAAACTGCTTGATCCCTCAGCTCTCCTCGGTGTGACTTTGAAGCATGTTGAAGGTCTCTATATGACCCTGGCTCAGATTTACTGCATTTGCTCCCTGCTTGCATCTCACTGTAGTATCTGTCCTGATGCACTGAATCAGTATGCAGGGCTTTTCATTCAAACAGCGGAGCTCAATGGGAAGTAATCCACATTTTTTTCATGTAGTTCATCCAGATTGTTGAATCGCCTGTGGGAGTTACAGCACATAAACACAGCAGGTCGAGGCAGTAATGTAGCACGTGGGTTGTGTTTGAATTATTTCCATTGTCTTAATGATTGAAAAAAATAAACAAGATCTGAAGAAGGCTGCACGGTGGCGCAGTGAGTAGCACGATAGCCTCACAGCAAGAAGGTTGCTGGTTCGAGCCTCGGCTGGGTCAGTTGGCATTTCTGTGTGGAGTTTGCATGTTCTCCCCGTGTTGAGCCGAAAAGAAAATGAATGAATCAATGAAAGATCTGAAGAAATTGGCCAAAAAATACTGAAAGCAATTTATTGTGTAGAGGCCACAAATAAAGTTCAAAATGCAAAACATTTTAAGAATTAACCATGCATCTAAAATCGCCCCTATACCTATAAAGTCCCCATTTAATTAAAATGTGTTCATCTTATTCTTATATTTATACTGATATGTATCTGTGTACTTCCATTATTTTGTAAAAATTCATTTTTGTCTTGTTTCTGCCTTGCTTTCATCCATTTTGTCAATCTTCCTTCATTTTGTTAGCAATGCCCATCTTCCAACGATCCAATCAGTTCATAATGGACAAAATGTTTATTTCAGGACTGTTTCAATCAGATTTATGTCACGTTATGGGAAAAAAGGATATTTCTGTACTATGTTGACTATAAATAGTGTGCTATTTGAAAGAGCAGCGATTTGTAATGGTGCCCAAACCACAGTGGACCTTCTGAAGTGCATTCAATCAATCCCACAATGCACCACAATAACGAGTGTACAACGAATGTACACTCAGCAGATAGAGAATACCCATAATGAACTGTGACAGTTCGCCCACCGAATGAATTCCCATGTCTGACCACCAGTGATGGGAATAACGGCAATATAAATAAACAGCGTTACTAATGGCAATACTTTTTTCAGTAACGAGTAATCTAATTAATTACTGTTTCCCCTGTTATAACGCCGTTACTGTTACTTACAAAAAAATGCGAGTTATTATAATTGAGAGCACTGAAGCTGTTTTCATGCGAGCAGCATCTCTCTCAGCCATAGGACCTCTCTTTCTCTGGTGTGTGTGTGTGTGTTCGAGGCTGGGGCAAAACACATAACCAACCAGTAATGATGATTGGCTTATAGATAGAGTACAGTACATTTCCATCTTTTGCCAATCAGAGGCAGAGTAGGGCGGGTGTTCACAGAAGTGGCACACACCAACGACCAGGAGTCAGAACGAACGATGGCAAATCCAACAAGTTCAAAGATAGCGTTTGCAAACTGGAAATATAAGCACTACTTTTCCCTGGTTGAGGTGAAAGGCAAGAATTGTATTGTATGTATTGTGCAACTTATGCCCAGGAAAAAAGAGTCTCTCTGCTTCGGTTACAAGTAATTTTAATCTAATGAAGCACCTCATGTCGTCACATGCTGCCAAAAATTAGTGGCTATACAGGTGATAACGTGAGCACTGCTAGCAAAGGAGGAGACGAAGCCATGCACGGCGTCAAAGCAAATAATGGTAATCCCTGGTAATTAGTTACTTTTATAATTATGTACCCAGTTACTAACTCAGTTACTATTTGTGAGAATATTCCTAGTAATTATAACTAATTACTTTTTTAAAGTAACGTGCCCAACACACATGCTGACCACAAGATGGTGTCCACAGTGGAATCCTATCAGTTTAAGTTTCAATTAATGTACTTTTAATTGTTACAATAACGTTTGTATTCATAACAGGCATCAAAATACGTAGTTTCATTATTAATAGACAGCTCACTAAGTGTTAAATAACTGGGTCTGACCAAGAAGTTTATTTAATTTTTATCAACAAGCAAAGCACAAACAAAATGGGATGCTTTCTCAATTCACTTACTCATTTTCATTCACTCCTTTAAAATCTATCTGTACACTTATTCAAACATTTAAAAGGCTCATTACTGTAATCATTACAATATTTTGGACTTTGGTCTTAACATCTTATGGATCACAAAGACTTAAATTATTACCGTAACCATAATAAGTAACCTAAATTCACATGATTATCCTACACACATTTCATAAGAAAATACAATTCATTCATTCATTCATTTTCATTTCGGCTTAGTCCCTTTATTAATCTGGGGTCGCCACAGCGGAATGAATCGCCAATTTATCCAGCATATGTTTTACACAGCGGATGCCCTTCCAGATGCAACCCATCACTGGGAAAAGAAAATACAATAAAATTGAATAATTAAAGACAGATTACTGTATACACACACACACACACACACACACACACACACACACACACTACTGTCCTTAAAAATTTCATACCATTTTTAATGGTACTATAACTGTCCTGGCAAAACCTGCTAACTTTGCAGTTTTATAATGCAATCCGAACTCAATACTTCGAGAGAAACGGGGCGGCGTTTAAACAAGAACGTACGGTACAGTAAAAGATCAGAAATGAAAGTAGAATTTTAATCAATGCTCATGTAGTATTTCTGCTCTTCGTTTTTAATTATAATTCAGATTGCACCATCCTCGCTTCCAAAACTAAATTCATCTCTGAGCTCGCATTAGGGAGGCTGAACAGTTGGGATGCTAATAAGGTGCAAATTCTGAAGGAGGGCAATGCATGTGTCACTTTCTCCTGATTCAAAGATGCTATAGTGATGCAGTTCAAGGAAACCAGTGCACCCGCTAAGCACCTAAAAATGAACATTCTCTCATCATTCACTCATGCTCTTGTCATTTGAAAGCTGTTTGATTTTTTTCTGTGGAATAAAAAAAAGAGACGTTTAACAGAATATCAAAGCAAATGTGGACTAGGGCTTGTCAAAAGGCAAAAATGTCAGAAAAGTACTTTAAAGCATCACAATGTGGCTGATATGACTGAAATGTAGTCTCTTCTGAATACATAGGAAAACGTTGTATTGGAAGCAGACTGAATTGAAGTCTTTGTTCACTAAAAACCTTGATCAACAGTCATGTTCTGCATTCACTTACAAAATAAAAATCTCTTTTGTTTTTATAGAAGAAAGAAAATCATATGATGACATGATGAGAAGTGAAGGATTAACATTTTGGCTGAATATTTTTTTCAAAAACCTACAACACTATTACTTTTGAATCACACACTTTATGTGATCATGAACTTTTATTTCTTACATAAAGACAGAAATGTCATGCCTTGGTAAATCAGAATTATGTTTTAATGAGATACTATTTTAAAATGAGATAAACAGATATTTTAATTATTACATGTTGACATTAAGAGGCATAATTATGGCATTAAAAATAAAGAGATTCTATAGTAGAATTATAAAAATTCTAAGTGGATTATAAAAGAAAAAGATGTGACAAAAAATATTTTAATCTCACAATTCTGAACTAGCATAATTTCAACATTTAGTCTCATTATTATGATTTTTTTCTTGTGTGGCTGAAATTTGCTTCATTTTTCACACATTGGAGATTATTTTTTTATAAAACTAATCCATAGTAGGAAAAGCTCTTCTGTTTCAGTCATTTAATTATTATTTAGTGTCATTGTATTATAATATTTTGCCTGTTGATTTGCATCTTTTTCCCTTTATACATTGCAAGATTTGAGATTCCATTGGTACTTATATACTTTATATATGTTTACCTGCTTTTTTTGCATTCTTTAGTGGCATGGTTTTCTTCAGCCAGTGTTCTTTGCAGACTTTGCAGAGCCCTAGATAGTAAAAGTGGCTCTGCTTTGATTCTGTGTTTGTCTAGAAACAGACAGAGAGTTTAATACCCACTGACAGAATGATTAATTCCATCATTGTGGCATAATATGTTCTGAAGGATAAGTCAGTACTGGCCTAAGGTGACCAAATACAGTAAGGAACAGTAATGGAGGCCAGCTAGTACAAGTAAACCTCTCCTTGTCTCAAAAGGCAAAGCTAGCAAGTAACAAAAGATACTGCAGCCTTTAGTTTCTTTGATGGAATGCAGTGTGAATCGGCTTTTTAGAGCAGAACCAGAGGGGCTACATTGGTGCCATGACCCGGATGTGAGTAAAGTTAAGGCTAGAATTACTAAGGCAGTCATTTTAACTTTTGTAATTTAATAACTTTTTAAAATAAAAATCATATAAGTATAGTACACTGACTTTTCTTATATTTTATTTAATTTTGTATTATTTCTTAACATAAAAGAGTTCTCAGTAATATCTTGAATTGCCATCAAGGTCAAATTGACCACAGGCAGTTCAGCTACTTATTTCCTCCACTACTTATTCCAGTGCACTTGAATATGCTTGTCTCTGTTGCATAGCAACTTTCTGCAAACAAAACATATCTTTCTGATAGCAAAAATATAACTTTACTTCAGACATGTCTTTCAAAACAACATTTATACAGTGAAAAAACCTTGCTCTCCCGCTTGCTGATCAAAGTGAGGTATGTATTTTCGCAATTGGTCTAGTAACTCATGCACAATTATAAGCTATATTACAAAAAAAATCATATTTTTAGGTTAATTAATTATTTAATATGATGACAGACTCAATAATCTCATTAAAAGCTTTGAATGTAAATATGACAGAACAATATTACATTTTATGTGAATGGTCAGAATGGCTGCAGTGGCCATTCTAGTTAGAATTGTAGTATTTCCAGCTTTAAGAACATTGATAGTAACTGAGGCCAGCTAGTAGTCACTGCATGAGTAAACATTCCTCCTCTGGCCTTAAGAGGCCTGCTAGCATCTAATACTAGACACTGCAGTCTTTAGCATCCAATGTCTGGTTATCTTTCAGCTCAGTTCTGCTCTGTCAGCACTAGTTAGAGCCAGTCAGCAGCTTTTTGCCCCTTTGATTATGATAAATCTTGTTGGGCAGTTGTTTAGAGAGGTCACTTGGATCGGCTGTTCAGTTGTGCAAACCAGTGAATGAAGAGAAGAAAAAAGCAAAAGTGATAAACCTAAACTGAAATATTTTTTTGACAACATTGCTCTATGGAACAAAGAAGACCAACTTATCAACATGAATCTTATTCAAAATATTCAGCAAATGCTGCTTGTGGTCTGTACACCATTAAGCCAAAACATTGTATTTAGACACAGTTGAAGAGAATACCATCGATCATCTCCTAACAACAGTCAGCAGCAGTCAACAGTTGTGTGACGAGGGACAAACCACAAAGTGATGACAGTGTACTGGGTGCCAAAAATTAATTGATGCATAGGGCAACAAAGGTTATCCCATTTGTTCCAAGCTAAAAGAAGGTCTACTGGGGCACAGGTCAAACAAAATTTTAATGATGGCTATAGGAGGAATGCATCACATCACACAGTGAGCCTGAGAGCAATCAGAGTATCTGTGATGACCCCTGTCCACCACTGAAAACTCCTATAATAGGCATCTGAACTGAACCTTAGAGTAGGGTTCAAGAATGTCTTATTTTCTTTTACATCAATTGGACAGCCTTATGCTAGTGCACAATTCAGTGGCATTTCTAATTCGGAGCCCTAAACAGGTTTCTGCTCTAAGCCCTCTTTGTGAAGTCACCTTTCAGCAAGTATCTGGGCCCAAAGCACTCTGTTCCCTTATTTCTACCACATACTATGTCCCTGGCACCATTTATCTGGAGAATTGATGGCACCAGGATGAATTGTGGGATGATGACAAACCGGTGGATGGGATGTGATAATCTGGGCAATGTTCTGTTGAGAAATCCTGGTTTCAGCTTTTCTTTTTATCCTTTCATGGATGGAGGTACACCCCTTCTATGACAAAGGTGTTCCCTGGTAGAAGTAGCCTCTTTTAGCAGATCTCAGTCTAACTGAGTACTGGTGGGATGTGCTGGACCAACAAATTCGATCCATGGCTTTACCACACAATCTACAGGACTTGAAGGATCTGCTGAACATGTTGGTCCCAGATACCACAGGACCCCTTTTTCTGCTAATTGTCCTGCAATGAGGAAGCCCAATAACATATTAGGTACAGTAGGTGGTCATAACGCTGCACTCATTGGTGCATCTCCACAATCCTAGTTTCTTCTTTTGAATGATAAATATCGGCTACTGCCACTCGATGTTATAGACAGTCACTTGAACATACTTGTTGGCCATAGGCTGTAGTCTTTCTCTGGTGTGATGAAGTGACACTTTTTGTCTCAACATAAGCAATGTGAGAATACAACACACACTGTAAAAAATGTGATTCATGTTTTTATTTTTCCCTGTTTATTTACATGCATTTGAATTGCATTATGGGACCTTGATCTTTCTTCCAACAACCTCTTACTTTGAAAGATTGACTTTTAAAGAAGTAATATATTGTCTAATTTGGTTTGTACTGTACTGTATATTATGTGTTGTTGTATATATGACTTATTTCTTTATATACTCTTTCTTATACATTACATTATTTCAAGTCACTTAAAGTCACTTTCTTAAACTGTAGAGTTAAAAAAAACTTTTTTGCCACTAGTTCTTTGCCATTGTTTTGTTGTATCAAGGTCTTTAGTTAACTTCTTGGAAAGTCACTCACTTTCCTTTGGCTTATTCCATTATTCCCTTCTGCAACCATACATACATAGGTATTTTTATAAAAAAAATTTCCCTCATTTGTTTAGAAAATTTCTCTGTCCACATGAAAATGCATAAACATCCTATGATGCCATGTCAAGAGCATCATGTTGACCAATCAGATGCCAGCAAGAGGAGATAGCAGTGTATTCACAATTCACAACTGTAAATAAACAGAAAACACATGTGAATCACAAAATACATAAACTGTTCATTACCAGATATTTTTTACAGTACAGATAGTTTGGCCTATAAAGATCAGATTTAAAATAGCTGTATAACCAATGGCAGATTTTTTTTTTTCTAAATCAATACTAAAATTAATATATGGCTATAACAGCAATGATTATTTTACATGATCTCCCCTTGGAGTCAATGCATCATCATTATTCTAGTGATCAATATCTCTCTACATATGTTAGGATGTGCGCACACAAGCAGTTATTATAACTCTGCATAAACATAACCCCATTCGCGATTGTACATAATCATGTGTGGATTTACATAATTACTTACTGTCAAATATAAAGATGTTTCCGAATCTCTAATTGTGTATTCACACACAAATCCCATTTTCATGCTCTGCCATCTGCAGTGCTGCTTATCAATGAAGAAAAATGGTGCTCATAGGAACGAACGTTATGGTGGTGTGTCATGAATGGCCGCTGGCTTTAGGCCATCCAAGACTGTGGTTTAAGATGGATGTCAGTGGATGCTAGAGTTAAGCTGTAATATACAGCCCTGGGAGTCTTGTTTCCAGATGAGAAAACAACTAATGCAGAAAGGTCTCATTAGCTATCAGTCTATGTCCTGACCTGCAACACAGTGACACACCAAACAGAGATACAGAGAGGAGATTAAAGGATAGGGTGAGGCAAGGCAGATCACTTTGACTATAGAGGATTGTGCGGCTGTTTTATCTGTCAAAACCTGCGCTCTTAAGTCTTTGTTAAAGACAGCTGTTGAGGTTGTACTCCCATTGGTCTGCCAGTCATCTATAGATAGATTATTAAAGCATTCTTATGGCAAACGGTGAGAATTCGCAATGCTTTGTGTTAATACAGAGACCTGAAAATTGAGTCAGAATGTTAAATGGGCTGCAGGTTACCACATAAATTCTAAATTAAAATTGAGCAAATGTAATGACAAGCCAATCGACTGGGACAAGACCATTTCATAGCAGTTGATTTCTGTTTTGGACACTGCATGGATTGTTTTACTGAAAGCAAATTATGTTTATTATTCATCCTCATCTTACAGTAGTATTCATTGAGCAGTTTTGAAATTAAATAAATTGCACCTGATGCAATAATTGCTAATGTGATAAAAAAAAGAATAAAAAAATCTGCCCATTCTGTAATGACATTAAAAACTTGTAAAAACATCTTCAAAAACATTTTCAAATTTTCCTTTTTATAATACTTTCTCTTATCTCGCCGTATTAAACCACTAAGTAAACCTCCAAAACTGGTTGGTTGATTTACTCGCTATGACAGTAGTTCAAACTTTTTATGAAGTTTTAGCTGATATCTCCACATAAACAGCAGTTATGTAACTCCATTCACTAATGAATCTCTAAATCTTCGCACAAATCCCATTTTCGCGCTTGCATGGCCATCTGCAGTGCTGCTTATCAATGAAGAAAAATGATGCTCGTTTGATCGGATGCTATATGGTGGTGTTATTAAAAATAAAACATTACACTGTACAATGTGATAACCTAGTTATTTTGGTATAAACTGATGCATGTATGATGGTTCTGTGATTTTTCAATTATTATTTTAACTTGAATAAAACCGGCTAATTTAGATACGAATTATTTCAAACTTAGATAATTTCCCGTATGTGGCATTAGAATCCCAAAAAGGAGCACAAGGTTGCTCGGTGGGTAGCACAGTTGTCTCACAGCAAAAAGGTTCCTGGTTTTATTCCCGGTTGAGCGAAGATACCTTTCTGTGTGCATGTTTGCATGGGTGCCCCAGTTTCCCCAATAGTCCAAAGATGCATGTAATATAGGACAATTAGATCAAGTAAATTGCCTCTAGTGTGTGGGTGTGGGTGTTTCCCATCACAAAGGGTTGCACAAATTTGTGCATTCACGCCCTGTCCTTATGTACACAGTATTTTAAAAATTGCAGTTTTTATACGCCGTTTGGTCATTCGCCCACAAACGAAGCAGTATCAGGTTTCTGAAACCTTTTTTTTTTTTTTTTTGAGTTTTAGAAACTCCAGTAACAGTGGTTTTATTGCTAATAAAATTAGAGTTCTTGCCTCATGACTTCTTCTTTGTTTGACGTCAGATTATACACCGCTATCTCCTCTTGCAGGCATCTGATTGGTCAACATGATGCTCTTGACATGGCATCATAGGATGTTTATGCATTTTCATGTGGACAGAGAAATTTTCTAAACAAATGAGGGAAAAAATGTTTATAAAAATACCTATGTATGTATAGTTGCAGAAGGGCATAATGGAATAAGCCAAAGGAAAGTGAGTGACTTTCCAAGAAGTTAACTAAAGACCTTGATACAACAAAACAATGGCAAAGAACTAGTGGCAAAAATGTTTTCTGTGTTGTTTCTTTTGTCAGGTGAATTTACACTGTATGAGTAGGGTAATTAAATATGAATTGATGCCTTGTCCAGTACAATTACATGTATGTCATATGAAAATGGGTAGTACAAAATAATTGAGACATACAGTACTACATCCACTGTATTGTTAATACCATATGACATATATACCAGCATCAGTTGTGACTTCTATTCATATGGCTTATTCATATCTCTCCTATGGCCTCAAGGTATAAAAAAGTGTCCACCAAATGCTCAGATTTTTGACGAGTACTATTGTTTATTACTATAAATATGAAATACTACTCGCCCCATGTATTGTTTTTCATAGACATACTTAGGGAGGTATGTGATATCAGATGCAGTTTTCTAAAATGAAGAGCTAATCAGAATGATCTCTGTCACCAACAGCCCTAACACCAATTCAAAATGGTGAATGCTGCCTCCAATTTGACTAGAAATAATTACAGCCAATATGGCAAAAATGGAACACATGGCAAAAAATAACCCAACTGACACTCACAGACAGCCCAGCATTGTCCGTCGTCATGATATGCCACAGTCCTAAGACTTAAAGTACTAAAGCCAGTTTGTCACCAACAAAAATGAAACCATTTGAGATCAGATGAATGCCTCTTTCAGTATTTACTTTCTTTTTTAACATGAACTAAACCTACAGCAAAGCTCCCTCCAAAAAAACAACCCTTGCGGACATGTCATAACACCCGCGCTATGGAATCTGGCATTCATTATTCCTTCTTATTGCGATGGATGAGAACTCTGTCGTAATGCAATCAGTCTAGAGGGGGCAAACCGAAATGAGAAATGTGAGCGATGGAGCTCCTGTAGGCACCTTAGAAGACTGCAGATCTTTAGAGACCATCATCCATTTATTCACTTTGAGAACTGAGCATGTGGACGTGAGCAGAATACCTCATTCTGGATCATTCCACAAGGGTCATTTAGCTTCTCAGTGGCATATAACTAAAAATATCCAGTTACAGTAGCCCTGCTGAAGCCTCCCACATTGAAGCACAGTGAGTGGGTCTGCCATTGTTATCTTGGCTTCTTTTAACCATGTCTAAGGAGAGATAAGAAGCTGCTGACCTCAGGTAGGGGCCCGCTGGCATGTGGCCTTGTCTTAATGAGGCAAAATCCAATAGTTAGCTTTGTAATAAGCGCGGGTCAGACTAAGAAAGACCTGTGCCTGTGGGCTAATCTATAAAGTGTTTTCTACGTGGGAGGATTGGAAATTGATTTGTGTCCGGGGTGCACTCTGTCTAGTCTTTATCTCTATACAAGGTTGAATCTGATCAGGAAGCAGGTGGGGAAAATGTAGCTGTCGGGCTTAGAGGTTATTTTAAATGCTAATTAGATCATGTGCAATGCAGATAGAGGTGCCGAATGAAGCTTAAAATGGTCTATAATGGCTTAAGAAATGATCGAGATGGGGTTTATTGCTGTGATGCAACATATGGAGAGTGGACAGAGGATTATGCTAAAATGAATGTACAGCAGCTTAAAGCGAAGAGCGTCTGTGTATGTGTATGTGTATTTGTGTGTGAGTGTGGGTGGATGGGTGCCATAAGTATGCTTTACATGTGTTGCATCTATTAACTACAAAACAGCACGTGGAATTCACACATAACACATTCAGATATGGATATTTATAGACAAGTGATCTTTTGCTTCAGCAAAAATTTATCTTTTGCAAGTGATCTTTTGCTTAAATTGTTAGGTCAATTTCTACAGTCGCATAATGTTGGTTGACACATTTTATGTAAGAGATGATGTGCATCCAGCCAGTTGTTAACACACCCTGGACTACTTGATTCTGATTGGTAAATCACAACAGTCCAAGGTATTCCCAGATAACTGTGGAAAAACTAGTAACACAGGCTCATCTGAGTACTACAAATCATCTTTGCCATTAGTGATTATATTCATATATGCTTATCTCCTGTTATTGACTGCTTGATGTCCTCTTGCAACTATGTAATACAAGTAGGTTTGTGTAGGCTCCATCCAGTCATGAATGCGAGTGTATGAGGTGTTTCTAAGTACTGGGTTGCAGCTGGAAGGGCATCTGCTGCGTAAAACATATGCTGGAATAGTTGGCAGTTCATTCTGCTGTAACAACCCCTGAAGAGTAAGGGACTAAGCCGAAGGAAAATGAATGAATGAATAATGTACTTCTAGTCAGTTTTTTTCCCTAAATAAAGTCATTCGATTGTATAAAATAGCTGCTGATAAACCTGTCAGGCTAAATATACATTATTCCTCACATTTTAATTATTTCATAGAAGTTACTTCTCATAGAAGTAAATCATTCATTCGTTCATTCATTCATTTTCTTTTTGGCTTAGTCCCTTTATTAATCAGGGGTCGCCACAGCGGAATGAACCGCCAACTTATCCAGAATATGTTTTACGCAGCGGATGCCCTTCCAGCTGCAGCCCATCACTGGGAAACACTTATACACTCTCATTCACACACATACACTACGGACAATTTAGCTTACCCAATTCACCTACAGCGCATGTCTTTAGACTTGTAGGGGAAACCGGAGCACCCAAAGGAAACCCACGTAAACACAGGGAGAACATGCAAATTCCACACAGAAATGCCAACTGACCCAGCCAAGGCTCGAACCAGCGACCTTCTTGCTGTGAGGCGACAGCACTACACACTGCGCTACCCAAAAGTAAAGCATTGGATGCAAAATATTGATTTATGTGGCATAATTTTATGAGCTTACGGAATACAAAGCTTTCATGAAGAAAGCAATTGCTAGGTAGAGGAAAGTTGAAACTATAGACACATTTAGGGGATACAATACAGACACATCACTAATCAGGTAATCATCTTAGTGCCTGTATCTTTATTTGGTAACAGTCATCTATTTAGTATTATTCACAGAACTAATATGAAACTCAAATAAAAAATATTAATAAAAACTAAGAATGCTTCAAATTTTGCAGTTTTAGTAAAGATATTGACAATGATATAAAAGATTTATATTCCAAATAAGTTGTATATACAATAATTTACCCAAAACAGAACATTCTGTCAGCATTTACTCATCCTTAACTTGTTCTAAACCGGTTTGAATTTCTGTCTTCTTTTGAACACAAATGTTTTACGCAGCAGATGCCCTTCCAGCTGCAACCCAGTACTTAGAAACAACTCATACACTCGCAAGCTGGAAACCTGTAACCACTATTTCCATACAGTAGAAAGTGTTTTTCCTACTATGGACGCAAATGGTTACTGATTTCCAACTTCAAAAATATCTGCTTTTGTGTTCAACAGAATAAAGAAACACATAAAGGTTTGTAACCTATTGAGGGCGAGTATAAATAGTGAGTAATTTATTTTATTTTTGTTGAACTATCTGTTTAACTGTACATTAAATTTATCACAAAATTTCAGACATCAAATATTTGCAATAATAAACACAAGTAAATGTTTCTTGCATCAAATCAGCATGTTAAATTTATTTCTGAAGGATCATGGGACACATAAGGATGGAGTAATAATGTGAAAAATTCAGCTTTGTCATCAAATTGCACTTTTAAAATATATTAGCATACAAAAAGCTTATAATCTTTCAAACACATAATGTTTTCCCCTAACACTGTTCTTAAACTGATGCAAAAATCTGATGAGGTGAGAGTCAGTCTTTAAGTAAAAAAAAAAAAAAAAGGTAATTTTATTTGAACGAAAATGATGAATCAATAATAGCAATAACAGTTATGTTGTAATATTTCACATGGAGAACTAACAAATTATTCTAAGAAAGTTTAGGTAATCTATAAACTAAAATAATTGAAGTATTCTAAGTATGAAAGCATCTGAGTTTAATGAGCTCAGAAAATAAATAAGAAAGCAAAAGACATTGGAAGCATGTGCTAAAAAGCAAGTGAGAAAGACCAAGAAAGCTTCCAGAGAAAATATATTGCAAGAGAACTTATCTTCTTATGTAAGCACCAATGTTATGCTGATCAGTAAATGTCAAACGAACATAACCGCTATGTCACTAATATACATATTACAAGTAGTTTTTTTCCACTTCAGTTAGGTTAGGGTTCATGTCAGTGTGACCCATGATGCACAACAGCTTAATGATGACAAATTTAGAGAAGTAAGTTGGGGGTTTGACACCCTTTCAGCAAAAACAGCAGATCAGCACTTTGCAAATACCAGCTTTTGGAAAGAACATCTAGTACTAATTCAAAGACATACATATAAAATATTTCAAAAGTCAAATTACAAAAAAGTACCTTACATCTATGGACCTTTATTCAGCAAAACTGAATAAAATATCAGACATATTTAAGTAACATAAATGTGATTAAAAGTACATTAATAATTATAAAGAATAATCATGAATAATAATTAATATATTCATATAGAAAATATAATATTAGAAATGTTCATACAACATAATCCTAGCTATGATAAAAACCTTTTTCTGCTTTTGTACCTCTTTCAGTTGTCTGGTCTCCTCAATGCAGGTGATTTCAGGTTTTTTACAGTCCTTGCCGTAAACCAACCCCCTCCCATATAAACATGAACCTGCAATGCAGCTGAAACTGGCCAAACTTCAAACCCACTGTGCTTTTCTCTGTTGATGAGAGCCTGCAGGCTGATTCTCTGAACTCAGTATATTTGTGCCTGAGGGAATGAAAAGTGACAGCGTGAGCCCAGAGGGACATCTAGCAGCTCACTCATTCTCACACGCAACTGTTAACAGATCCTGTCACCACGAAAACCGGCTGAGACAAAGTGTGTAAAGACTCACGTGATTCACAATTTCAGTCTGGTGATTTCATGTGATGGCAGAATCAGTCTAAAAGTCTGTGGAAAAAGAGCTGCATTTACGACTGTTCACCACCAGGGGGAGTAGAAGTAGCAAAATCAGTTAAAAAGATGAACGCGGTAAACCAAAACAAACTAGTTCTAGTCGGTTTTTAAGGAATTTTCTAAAAATAAAGAACAGTTTTTATAAAAAGTGACATTCAGTAAGTTATTGTAATTTATCTGGCTGTTAAATGTTTTGATATTTGTTTTGTTTTTAGCATTTCAGCTTAATTAGCATGTGCATGCACTTTAGTATACTGTATTTAGTTAACTTGCTTTATTGCTTTATTGTATCATATCTTTTATAGTCATATGGGCTGGCTTGGTAAAGATGGTGATGGAGAACACTATGAAGGCCTGTTAAAAAGTAAAAAGGTAACAATTGCAATTTATTGTCTCACGATTCTGCCTTATTTTTAAAGAAATGTGACTTCATTTCTTGCAATTATAATATCTGGCAATTCTACCAGGAAAAAAGGCCAGAATTGGCAAATATGAATGGCAATCAATGGTTAATATTCTTATATGAATTCTATTCTTGCATCTAAATTCTGAGGGTACGTTTACAGACATACATTTACATGCATTACACATACAAACTGAAAATGTTTTATATCTTTTGGTCATTTAACAGGGATTTGAGTAAAGCTAGAGAAATATGTTTTTTTTAAACCAGTGACATCATGTGTATGCATTTTACATTATCAGTCTATGCATGAATCTTAGTTGTGTCTGAAAGGCCTCCATTATCCAGTATATCGTCTTATCCACTATATATAGGAAAAACTCTGAATTTTGGATTAAACGGTTACGCGTTCCTTTGTTATTTATTTAATGCATGGCAGAAACAAGTTTTCATATGAAAACGAGGAGGGATAAAGGGCAAAACTCATTGTAGACACAAGGCTTGGGAAAGTGAAGAAATAAACTGAAGGAAAGGGCAAGACAGGGGAGTGAAGGAAAGGAACTGATTAAAAACCATCTGATCAAGACCTCAGGCGGTCTTTCTCGTTTTCTCTTCACTCTCTGACTGCAGACTTTGGCCGTTTTCTGCAGACAGTTCCAATTTCAACTGTCTAAATTTAACCTTGAAGAAAAATGAACAGTTGAGCTGAGTAGAAGGGGAGACCAGGGGCAACTGTGACAAGGGGAATAGAAAACTGTAAATGTTTGATTTTCTAAAAATTATTTTTGTATTTGAATATATTATTATGGCTATATTGTATTTTGGCTAAACAGAACAAACCACTGTTTGTGACTTGCCTAATTAACATAACTTGCATAGTTAACCTAATTAACCAAGTTAAACCTTTACATTGCATAGCTGTAATTTAAGCTGAATACTAGTATCTTGCAAAATAACTAAAATATTATGTCTTTCATCAGGCCAACGCCCAAAATGAGTTATTAGAAATGAGCTATTAAAAATATAAAGATTTAAAATGTGTTACAAAAAAACTTCTCTCCATAAAATAGTTTAAAAAAAATATATATATATATATTCATTCATTCATTTTCTTTTCGGCTTAGTCCCTTTATTAATCTGGGGTCGCCACAGCGGAATGAACCGCCAACTTATCCAGCATATGTTTTACGCAGCGGATGCCCTTCCAGCTGCAACCCATCTCTGGGAAACATCCACACACACTCATTCACACACATACACTACGGACAATTTAGCTTACCCAATTCACCTGTACTGCATGTCTTTGGACTTGTGGGGGAAACCGGAGCACCCGGAGGAAACCCACGCAAACACAGGGAGAACATGCAAACTCCACACAGAAATGCCAACTGACCCAGCCG
>CAIGQW010054176.1:324822-344519 GCA_903798125.1 Danio choprae | reverse complement strand
ATGTGTGTGTCTTAATACTTTAATAATTAAAAAAAAATTATATTAATTTACTGAAGTAATTTTAATTATTAAAGTATTTAAAAATTATGTAATTTTGAGGTGCCATTTCATATAAAGAATTGTGGGTTGATGTGATATTTAATTTGGTACTAAAATTACAAACTACAATTTTTTTTCAATTAATGTTCAATATTCAGTATGTAATATTAATTTAATTGAGCCACTAGAAATGCTAATATTCTAATATTTCGTAATGATAATATTTGCCCCAATTTCCTACTGATATAATGGCCTAAATGCATTCATTCTATTTTCAATCGAATTAATTAATCTGCCGAGCTGCTAATCAGCTTAAGAAGAGCCTGTGGAGACAGTTAGCCATGACGAGTCTGAGCAGACACACATGCTCAACTCAAAAAAAAAAGTCATGATCATTTCCAACAGACAGCATATGTGTGAAAGATAATGATGGCCATTTCATTAACACCATCATTAATGTATTATTCATTACCCCAAATGAAAGTATATGAGCTCATACAAGCATGTTTACTTTAGTGGAAAGGACAGTCTTGTATATTTGTGTGCACGTTTTTATAAAAAATGAGGTAATCGGTTTTAATCTGTTTCAGATTACAGACCACAGTCAGGTGATAAGGCTTAAAACCAGATTCGCCCTCCCCCTAAAATGTCTGACAGACCTGGGTTTATAAAAGCATAGTTGTTGTCAAGCCCGAATGGATTAGGGATTTGTCACACCTGATAAGAGTGATCCTCTACACGTTGATGGGATCTGCTCCAAAACAACACAAGTATAGATCATCCAGACCATGGCATTCGGGGCACCAGTCAAAAACATCATGTCCACCTCAAAGGTCCAGACACCTTCAGCATTTTCACATTCCATGCACATGATTCACTGTCTATAGAAGGACAATTGTGATGGATAGCAAATGACTGAGTTGCACAACAGCGATGGATCTTTTCTCCAGATGCAGTGTGTCAGAAACAGTTCAAATAACCCAAATAGTAGTAACAGTGGGTATTAGTGTAGATAATCAAGACGGTCTGAGTTAGTGTGGTTTCTGTACAAGGAGTTTAATATAAAGGATACGGGGGGAGAAAGAGCTGCAGTGGGTTAATACTCCACATATGGCCGGCTTGGCAAGCCAGCAACAGGTTTGCTTGTATTTAAGAGATGAAAAGAAATGGAGGGGGAAGGCTGGGAAGAGAAGCCTCTATTCATTTACTTCACTTTTTGGAACAGAGACTATACATATTTTTAAAGAACGGCAGTTTTATGATTGATGATGAGAGTTTAAAACATTTAACAGCTCATTGTAATGTTTGTAAATAAAGAGCATATGTGTCCGGTGTATACTACAGTATATATTTCACATGTTATTTTTAAAGAACCGAAAGTTGCTGAGACTTTCACTTCAGTATGTTGCTGTACTTCCAACTGAAACAGAATATTGAGTAAGGGGCGGGGCTTCCTTTTTGCATCATTCCATTCATTCATTCATTTTCTTTTCGGCTTTGTCCCTTTATTAATCTGGTGTCGCCACAGCGGAATGAACTTATCCAGCATATGTTTTACGCAGCGGATGCCCTTCCAGCTGCAACCCATCACTGGGAAACATCCATACACACTCATTCACATACACTACGAACAATTTAGCTTACCCAATTCACCTATACCGCATGTCTTTGGAATTGTGGGGGAAACCGGAGCACCCGGGGGAAACCCACGCAAACACAGGGAGAACATTCAAACTCCACACAGAAATGCCAACTGACCCAGCCGGGGCTCGAACCAGCGACCTTCTTGCTGTGAGGCGATTGTGCTACCCACTGCGCCA
Organism: Danio choprae; assembly: GCA_903798125.1. Classification (NCBI taxonomy): domain Eukaryota; kingdom Metazoa; phylum Chordata; class Actinopteri; order Cypriniformes; family Danionidae; genus Danio; species Danio choprae. The sequence continues at coordinate 342,660 of CAIGQW010054176.1, read as the reverse complement.
CCGTGCTGCCTTTTGCATCATTCCCACATAGCAAACTAACAATAAGAGGGACGTGGTTAAGAATATTGCAGCTGAAGCTGTCAAACTGACGTCAACAGAGAAGAACCGCCACTCCAAATGTGGAAGCAAATGGTCAAGCTTTGATTAAAAATGTAGTGGATTTGCATTAATTAATTATTCACCTAAAGACTAACCATGTACACTACCAAAATAAACATTATTAATTTAGATTTTACAAATTCCATTCAAACTACCCATACATATACTATATAGAAGCAACTGTAATTTTCTAATGGTCATGAAGTAAATTCAAATGTAGTACTTTATGAAATGCATTTCAAAATTTTGTGATGTCAGCCTTTAGAGTAGAGTATTAGTTATAGGCTGTTCATTTACATGACAACAGTGTTTGGGGGAAGCCTATAACAGTTTTGTTTTCAAATGAAAACGTTTCCTAATACTCTACTGATATTGTAATGAGAGTTTAATGGGATGAAGTTATAGCCAACAACCACATAAAAATAAAGTAACCAAATATTTATTAGCTATTCAAAGACCTTTTTAAAGAATAGAGATGCATATTTGGTGAATTCTGATGGTAAATGACAAACGATTATAGCAATTGGCTTTTTTATTACAAAAAAATATTCTGCATGATAATACTTTCACCATATACAGTTAATTGTCTTTGTTTATCAGCTGTCAAAATAAAAGTTTTGTTTCCAACACTTATTCTCAGATGCTGATCAATTCGTAATCCAAAAACAAACAATCATATAAAGCCTAATAATTCATGTTTTTGGATTTGGCTGATGTACTGTACATTACACCTTGGAAATCTTTTCACATTTAGAGGCTTCTTAAAAGCAGAAGTCACCATAGTAATTACAATGCCTTTTTTGCATTCACATTTGCTCCAAAAGCAAGAGAAAAATCCATGCTAGCATTTTTATGAATTTCTATCAAAGTATTAGAATTTAGAAACACTACTGCAATGTTAGCTGGAAGGCTAAATGAATGCCAATGTACTATAACACTGAATAAAGTGTAATAAATGTACATCATATATTTAAAACTCAAAATATAAAATAAATCTTTATAGTTACTTAGACAAAATTTACAGTATCACAGTCTCTGAAAAGGGTCCATAGCATGGAACAATAAAAGATTTCTGAAATGATTTTAGAGATGTTCAATGGCAACAACTTGCTTTTTGGACAAGTACTAAATTCTTATTAAAGACGAATTTATACCATGATGCTTAAATATATTTACCATCTAGACACAAAACCACACCAACTGATTCCAATAATGTTTTTACTGTGTGTTAAGTGTCCAAAGAGAAATTGTATACAATGGTACTTTTTGTACAGTAAGTAGAGCACAGTTTTAATAATGGTCATTCAGTTCCATGCTATACTGTACAACATCATTGTACCATAATACAGTAGTGCCTGAGAAAGTGTGCCAAGTTTATAAATGAAAGGCAGTATTGGAGAGAATGTAGCCTTTTGCCCTTTAATTATCCAATCGAAAAGGTAAAATGAAATGTCAGACTGCTGTGTAAAAAAAAGACTGTAGTCGGGGAGGGATGTTTACAGCAGGTGAGACAATGAAGTTAGTGGGACAAGGCAACACGTGTATTTGGTGGAAGAACATGTCTACATCTTTTAAAATGACACAAAGCAGTGTGTGCTAAAAATAAGTCATGTTTACTTTGAAAGACGATATGCCATGTTCTTACAACGCAATTCAATAAGTTTCAGTAAACCGCGAGGCCAAAAAGGAAACAAAAACGTCGTGCGTCAACGACACAGTCAACAGGTCCTTTTGTGTCTCCGAAGCGCACGCAAGGTGAAGCTCTTTAGACGTCAATCAAGCATATGATATTTGAACGAAACCTTATAGCTACGCAGTAGCTAATATTCTATCGCGCAGCAGTGTGTACTAAACGTGAAATAAGCATGTCAGTAATATCAAAGTTAGTTGGTCAAGTGTGTGGCGCTTGTGTTTTTGGAGGTCTGCCAGCAGCGCGTCAGAGCTCATGTCTGCCGTACTGCTGCTGATCCACGCGGTGTGGTCGGATCTCATCACTGAGAACAACACATGAAGACGGAGGACTTAGAAATTAACTAATGGTTAACAATAACAGCACATCATGCATCGATACGGATCGCCACCAAAGAGCTGGCTTGGACTTCGTTTGCGTCTTTGTAAGTGCCATTGCGGTTTATGTGGTGAAATAAGAAGTTTGAGGTGTACTGTACCTGTAATTCTGCGCATTTTCTGTGCGGTGATAATGACAGCTGGTGTTAGTACGACGTGCTGACGCGAGAAGTTTGTGGATGTATCTTTAAGTGATTGTTGATCGTGAATTCTGGCTTTATTTACTTAAACTCACATCCAAACTTTTTGATTTCATGTGAATGAATGGCTGCAGATGTTAAGTTTCAAAAAGAGTGCAAAATTAGCGTGGAGAAATCATAAAAATTGCTTTAACCACTTGTGGACTATGTACGTCTCTAAAAGTCATATAAAAAGTGATTGGCGATTAAATTGACCAAAAGTGTCACTGACAGTAGCCATTTAAAATGTCACCAAATATTTATTTTTCTAATAATTCTGTTTTTGTGGACTTTCTGTTCATGTAAACACTAAGCAGCACGACAACAACAACAATGATGGTAAAATGTAATAATAAAAGTAATAATAATATTTGTGAGCTAGATTGAGTTTTTAAAATATGTATAAAAATTGTAACAATTTTGTTTTCAATTGTTTCAGTTTTTAAGTTATTGTGCTTATTTACACTTGATTAAAATAATACTGCATATGTAAAATATATATATCATCACGGTATTAATACAGTGCATTAAGCCATGTCTTAAGTTTTTTTAGACTCTACAGTGTAAATTAAATAGAAATTAATAATCTCTGTATCTTGGACACTGTCAAAATAAATAAATATACAATTTAACAATTATCAGTTGATCATTTCATGAAAAATATTTTTTTGTATTTCATTTGATTTAATATTGCATAACATATTAATTTGTAAATTTATATATGCATGCATGTATGTATGTACAGTTTGTATGTATGTATATATGCAATACCTTACATGTTTGTTTGTGCAGGATTATTTCCCTTTTTGGCAGTTTAAATCCAGATTGTCTGCCACACTAGATCTTAGCTTTCCCATTCCCCTGAATTAGGTTTGGGCTAAATTGTGTTTACGTTGTGACAGGTAGAGAGACAGCTCTGTGGTTTACCTCTCCACTGGCTTATCATAAGGAAATGGGATCCACTCTGAATTAACAGTCAACAACTCTGCTTTAACAGCTGCAAGGGTGGATTTAGTTTGGGGGAAAAAGGTGGAAAATGTAATCACAAATATGTTGACATGGTGATGCACTGATAAGAAATAGTTCAGTATATCTGTTTATCTCAAATATGGTTCGACCAGATGATTTTAGAGGAAGTGAGAAGTGATTCCAATTCATAGATATAAACAATTATGATTTTAATGTGGTTCACGTTATTACATTACAGTCAAAATCAAAAGCAGAATTAAAAAAATAATAATTATTTCCTTTCAATTGCATAAAATGCCTTAGGCCCATTTAAAGGTTGCATTTATTTACATGCCTTAACCCTCTCTCACCAAACAAACTCTATGTGCAACTAGTTCATTTTTTTCAGCAAGATAGACCACAAGACCATTATTTTATATTCTTTTCAGCTATATAAATAGTTTGAAAATCCTTATAAAAAATAGCTTGACAGTGGAAACAAAGTGCTTCTTCCAACCAGAGGAAATTCCTCTTATGTTCTGTCTGTGAGGTCCAGGGCCACGATTATTAAATTCAGACTTCAAACTAACAAACGGGGCTTTTATGAAGCTCACAGTTTATCAGTGAAGTCACTGAGTGGAATTTATTAAAATAATGTCAAATAGAGTATAAGCTTTTGAATTTATGATGATGAACACCAATAATACAGACCTGTTTACTTGATTTCCAATGGGAGCTGTTGCATAGAAGTGTCTTGGCTATTTGAGAAGTGTCACTTGGTTGACTAATTTGCCATCTAGACTCCAAACCAAGCCCATTACTGCTTTCAGGTCGACTGGCCTGTTCGCCATGTGCGCAACTGTCCTAATGCTAGTGTTTTAAACATAGATAAACAGTGTCAGGAGAATCACAGATCAGAGGATTAGCCCAGTTATTATAATTGACTATAGTAGCTGTCACACCGCACTGTTCTTTCATGTGTGGCCAACATGCTGGTGGAAACATATGCTTTTCATGCTGTGGAATCATGAGCTGAAGATAGCAGGATGAACAGCTAAATGCAATGCTGCAAACAAAGGTTGGGTGTGGTATTTCATGATCGTTCACTTTCAAACAAATGCATAAGCTTGTATATTAAACTACATTCTCATTAAAAGTGCTAACGCATAATCAAATGTAGATGGGCAGTGTGTGTATTTAGAAATAAGTTAAATATATTAAACACAATCTTTTCAAAGTATATCCTTTATTTATATAACACAACACAACAAACTGAATATTCCTTGTGCTAACTTGTTAGACTAATGAAAACAAACAAAATGAAAACAATTACCAACATCCTGATTTTTGAAATAGTAGAACTGCTTCATATTTTCATATAACATATTCAAAAAAGCGTGTGTGTGTGTGTGTGTGTGTGTGTGTGTATTAACAAGTAAATATAATTCTAAGAGCTATTATTTGTAGTATGCAAATAATTAATTTATAATTAAATCAGATATATTTATTTTAGAAAACTAAAAAAATACTTAAAATAAAAAAAGATGTATTGTATACTACATAAAATCAATTGATTGATTGTCATTGACTGACTTGTAAAGTATTTTAAAAAAATATGGCAGATGCAAATAAATTAAATAATATATGTAATAACTCTAAAGACTGGGGGTTCATTCCGCTGTGGCGACCCCAGAATAATAAAGGGACTAAGCCGAAATGAAAAGGAATAAATAAATAAATAACTCTAAAGACATTTTGAAATGTGTTTAATGTTTTAATTGTCTGCTGCATTGTAAGGTCTCTAATCATCTTCATTAATTTGCTTTTTATAAGCAAGAGTATATGTCACTTATTAGACTAATTAATTAACACATACAGAAAATGTTTCTGATCCTCAGCGTTTTTATTCATCCTCTTTTGTGTGCTCAGAATCATGAGTGAACTTTTATTTCCCAAGTCAAACACAAGCAACAGAGCAAAATGCATCAGGAACAAAACCTACTTGATGAAAAAATTAGATCGTAATTACTTAATGTAATAAAAGCCAGAAAACAAGCTGTAAATATAAAAGACATTGTGTACAGCAGCTCACAGAGGGAAATGTCTAGGTGCAGATCAAAAGAGCTTTGTTGTTTGTACATGTCCCAGTGAATGATTAAGCTAACGGAGTCTGAGACTGCGGTGCATTGGCTTGACTGCCACTGGAAGCCTGGTCATTAAAACTAACCCCTGCACGTCACACTGCTCCAAATCACTACCATATGGCTGGAAATGTTGGATCTCAACAGCTAAGACTCTCCCATGCTACTCTCTAATTTGTCAGAGCAAAATTAGAAATTGTGGGGGGTGCTGGAGGGCACTCGCGAACTCTTGCAGCTATTCTCTTAATCTTCATCTTAACCCTTTCACACTTGTATAGTTCTTCAGCGTTTCATCTACATTACTTCAGTTCATCCTACATTACTTCAGACGGTGGCTTGAGTTTCTATAAACCACATGATTTCTACTTCTTTGCTCTCTATACTGTAACTTCTGACGTGCTGCACAGAGATTGTAGGCTGCAAGTAGGTGGACATCTCAAAAGGCAGCTTTGTATTTGTTGTCATTCTGAAAAGTCACAGGTCCAACTCTCTCTCAAATCCCAGCATGCACTTCATATGTGGATGAATGCATCGCTTGTCTGGCGTGCTGTGTGGGTCAAGCCCCCCGCCCCCCTCCTCTTTTTCCCCCTTCACAAACTGGCTCACAAAGTCCAATGCAGCCTGCCTGGAAACTTTGGAGAAATCCAGTATTCTGAGAAGTTTTCTCCACAAGAGAACTCACTAAAGGTTTCGTACCTTCGGCTAGTTTGGGGAAGCATGTAGAGAAGTTTTATTTTGAAGATTGATGTGAAGAAGGTGTGAAGAACATTGTCTGAAGTGAGATGTGGCATTAGATTTATTGGATGCACTTGGATTGTGAGGCACGATGTTCTATTGGCGAAAGCATGGCTCTTATGAACTGGAAACGCTGCCATGTGCACAGAGCGAGTTCGGGGTGGAGAAGTATACCTGGACCTCCCTCATGGACATCACCCAGAAGTCTTGTGGTAAGAGATTTTAACTGACCCTGATGAGTGGTGCATGGGAGACAGTTTGGTTGAATTATCTATACCTTCACAGGTCACCTGAGAGTTTTTTGGTTGGTTGGTTTGAGATGTTAAGAAATTTTCATAAATCATACACTGTAAAAAGTGATTAGTTGACTTTACTTCAAAAAGTGAGTAAAACCATTGCTTTAAAATGATTACTTGACTTTACTTCTAAAATGTGAATTAAATAAAATAAATTAAGTCAATGTAACGGGCCTCACGGTGGCGCAGTGGGTAGCGCTGTCGCCTCACAGCAAGAAGGTCACTTGTTCGAGCCTCGGCTGGGTCAGTTGGCATTTCTGTGTGGAGTTTGCATGTTCTCCCCGTGTTCGCGTGGGTTTCCTCCGGGTGCTCCGGTTTCCCCCACAAGTCCAAAGACATGCGCTATAGGTAAATTGGGTAAGCTAAATTGTCCGCAGTGTATGTGTGTGAATAAGTGTGTATGGATGTTTCCCAGTGATGGGTTGCAGCTGGAAGGGCTTCCGCTGCGTAAAACATATGCTGGATAAGTTGGCGGTTCATTCCGCTATGGCGACCCCAGATTAATAAAGGAACTAAGCCGAAAAGAAAATGAATGAATGAATGAATGAAGTCAATGTAACAGTTTAAGATTATGCCATGTTTCCTTAAAATATGTTTTTCATTGATTGGCTGGTGAAAGATTGTGAGATTGTTCTCTGAGGGCTTATATCCCTAAAGATGAAAATGTTGTCATCATATATTCACTCTCATTTCTGTCTTTCTGTCTTAATACTTTCTTTCTTCTGTGAAAACCAAAATCTGATCTTTAGCACAATCATTCATGATGCACCCTTCCAATTAATGAAAGTGGAAGGAGAACAATTGTCAATCGTCAAGCTATTAAATGGACAAAAATGTATCATAAAAGCAAAGTCTAAACAACATACTGTATACACAATTTTCCAAATCTTAGAAAGTTTTAGTTGTATGTGAAAATATTGTCGTTTATCTTTATGTCATTGTCAGTAATATACGTATATAAAACCTATCCTGAGCTCCTGCTTGGTGCTATCAAGCTTTTTGACAGAAATTGGTAATAAAAGCAAAATCTAAAAAACATTAAAACAATTTTCCAAGTTATATTTTAGACATGTGTGAGGAATTGGTTGAAATTTATTAGCTGAAAAGCTGCTCTAAAAAGTCATTGGTCACCATACACACTGTGTGGAAAGGACAAATAACAAAATATATTCTGCTATAAATAACTTCTTTAATGTTCCATGGGAAAAAGTAAGACATGCAGGTTTTGTGAGGCACAAGGGGGAATATATAACAACCGAAATATGGGTGAACTTTTCCTTTCCACTCAAATCTAGTAAAAGATTGTTCTCAAAGGGCCTTTGCTGTGTCGTTCTTACATGATTGCCTTTTCCCTGTGGATAACAATATTTAATTTAACAAAATATCTAAGCTGTGCTCTTTCATGTAACGAAAGTGGATGAAAACCTATTACTGTCAAGCTTTGAAAACAATTATAAAAGCATCATCAAAACATTCACATGCACAGTTTTCCAAAAGTTTTATCATACAGTAGTTTTCAGTGAGAAACAAGCTGAAAAGTTTGTCCCCATACACTTTCATTGTATGAAAAGGACCAAAAACATTCTACAATAAATAAATTATTTTGCGATCCATGCAGAAGGAGTAAGCACTACAGATTTAGCGATTTATTTATTTTTGTATGACCTATCTCTTTACACTCAATTCTTTTGACTTGAACCACATGCTTGCTTTCCACTGAGTACCCCGACATTTTTAGAGACCACTGTGACACCAAAGTGCAGATGGAGAGTGAGTTTTAGCTTGTCCATACTACCATTATTGTTTGATCTCTGTGCTAATACCCTAATTAGGACCCGCTGAGAATGACCTTTGCCCTGGAAGTAATTTGTCTGTCACTCCATCCCTCCATGCTGTCAAGCAAATTACTTTTTTAGTAATTAAATCTTTAGATGCTTTTTAAAGTTTGAGATTAAAAAAATATGTAGAAGTTCAAGAAGTGTCAAGAAGTACCATTTACCTCTAGGAGCACCAAATTGAACTGCGGAAATGACTGTTTTCACAAGGGTTTCCCAAACTTTTCTATTTATGGTTACATAAGCAGTCTGTGCCTCCTCAAACTTACAGCATCAGTTGAGCCAGTGTTGCTATGTTGGGTTCTGAGAGCTAATCTCATTTAAGCCTTGGATGCAAGAGGATTAGTTATCCAGGAATAAAGAATCAATGACAACTCTGCTTCCAGAGCTGGTAATGTTTTGACATTCTCAGACCTTCCGAATCATACAACTGGCATCCATGGTATCAGCTTGGTGTTCCTCCAGTGGAGGCAAAAGGAAACGAGTATTACATCAAATATTTCCGCTCTAGCACTTGAGACAGTAGATGTGCTTCACGCTCCTCAGGAACTTCAGCAAATGACTGGGTAAACAGACGGGCAATAAAAACAGATCCTGGCATTCTGCACATTCCCCACATAGAGGATTTCTTAGGAGGTGCCCTCTGCCTCTCTGACTAAACAAGGAGAAATGGAGTATTCTTTATGGAGGCGAGTATGGAGATGGAATGCTTGCCGTGTTGCAGGATAATATTTAGAGTTTAGCTTGAACTGTGTGGTGATATTATGCTTTCAGGATGTTTGAAAAGATGCAATGCTTTGATGAAGTAACAAGCAATACCATAATATTTTTATCATGATAGTACAATAATATTTACCTTGTGTTTATGAATATGGCAAACATTCACAACAATTTTATATGGGGCATTTGAACACTTTTATGTTGTTTTTGCCAGCTTTTTATTTGTTACCATTTATTTCTTGTTATTTCGATATTTTACACTTATTAGACCAAATTTTTATTCTTAAACTATGAAACTTCATCTTAAAAGTATAATTGCAGTTTTAATGAGAATTGTTTAACAAGCACACTAAATTTCTCATGTGTGATGTAATTCCCACTACAGCCATGTTGGTCCTCATAAAACTTTGTATAAAATGATTCAAAGCGATTTCTATTAAAGCACAATTAGTGGTTTAGTTATGGTGCAAATGAAATGTTTTCATATAGGTTCAGCTGGGAAAAAATAAAAATAATGTATAGCAGAGCTTTCTTAGTGAACTAATGTTATATTTTTCCAGAAAGTGCACATAAGAAACAGCCGTTTCTTGCAATTATCATCACTGTAATGTAGATGTAAATGTAAATGAGTCTGAATAAGATTGTTTCTCAGCAATATGTGTTGTCTTTTTTCTATAACATATTCCAAAGTCAAATTTGGTTTCTACTGTTGTGTGTATACATCAACTGCTTATTTTGACCAGTTGTGAGGTGGCAGTATTATGAGAATAAAATTTATGAAAGTATGTATTTTTTCACGTGAAAACCTGTGGGTTTCTAGGTAAGATGAATATCACTGCCCTCACTAAAAGGAAAATCAGCTAGTCTGCCAGCAAACTAGTAATGTCTGGAAATCTCAGATTTCCGCCAACTTTTTTCACTCTGTCTGTTTTTTGCTCCTTTTCCTCTTTCTTTTCCTTTTTGTGTTATTGTCGATCCTTCAGTTTTCGGTCAATCCTTCCCTCAGGAATAATTATTTATTGAGATTATTTTATAACCACTCCTGGTGCCTTGGTAGTTACTTGTCTTTATGGACCTGACAGCTGGAATGAAAGAAAGGATGCCACGGCTAGCTCAAGTTGTTTATGTTATAAAGTCAATTATACATTTATACATATCATGCAATTTAGTAGTTAAGCTTACTACATCACTAACTCTTCTTTGTGGCTCTCAGTTATTGATGAATTTTTTTTCAATTGCTCTCTCTCCTACATACTGTATCCCCCCAGCTGCCTCATCATTTGCAGTCCTGTATTGCTGTTATGTCTTTGGAATCATGCCCAAGGACATATCCCCACAGGCACTGTATTCAGTCCCTTAATGGTAACCCTAGTACAAAATGTCTCAATCACATTTATCTCTTCATTTATCTCATTTAGGTTACCACTGGCTACTTGATTCTTTCACATAGAGCTGTTCAGCCCTATGAGTTTTCTTTTGTATTTCAAATGGGTTTTTAGAATGATTTAGTTGGTTTAATTGTAAAATGTGCTTCAGAGACTAACTAATAGAAGCTATCTGAGTAAAAATCAAAAAAGTCTCATGGCCTCAAGAGGTGAACTAGTGAATGATGCTAGATACTGTGGTGTTTAGCTTCTTTGTTTTTTCTTTGTTTTTTGCAATCTGCAGATACCAGTTTGCTGTATGACATAAACATCATGTTTAGAGAGGTTTAAGTTGAACCAGAGGGGTTAAATTGGTGTCGTGACCCGGTACTGTACACTAGTTACTAATGCTAGAGGCTGTGATTTTTAGCATCTTTTTTTAGCACACAGAGATGGCAGAGATGTAGGTTTGAATCTTATTCGGAGCAGGAAGAGTAGAACCAAAGAGGTTACATTGGTGCCATGGCCCAGATGGAAATAAAAGGTACAGGGGGATAAGTGTAATAAAAAAAAGCTAGCAATTGTCTGAGTAAACCTCACTTCCCTGGCTTCAAGAGGCACAATTGAAACTGTGAGTGTAATTGAGGCCAGCTAGTAAGAGCTTTGTGGGTAGCAAGATTTCAAAATCTGCAAATAATGTTACCACAAACCTTATTTACTTATAAACCCGAAAGCTGCATTTTAAAAATGAAATCAATAGAAAAATCCCAAGGGAACCCATAGCCTTCATGCACAGTCACATTTAACATTGTCTAGCGAATTTTTGTGGGCAAAACACAATCATTTCAATGGGAATCCAAACAGACTAGAATTACACAGACTCATCTGAGAGTCAAAGATTTCCCTACACAGATTTTACAGCGGGTTCAAGTTGTTCTCATGAATTGACAAAAAGTGAGTGGGAGTAAGTTTGGCCTACAGTACACACACTTATAGTTTACCTTTAACCTCTATTTGTGTTGTTCCAGGTGAGAAACCTGCACAGGAGGAGAAACCCGGCATCTTGTGTCAGCATCCCAACTGTCCCGAACGGCGGCCTGCGTCCAAGGTAAGCCATCAGAATGTGTCACAAGGGAACCCCTGCAGGTGACACAAACTGGAAAATGTACACCTCTTAGTGTTTTTGTGGACAGAAAAATCCCAAGTATGCCAATTGCATTCATCCCTTGGAATATTCCAGCACAATTAGAATTTGTCAGCATGTGCGCTTAGGGAACTGTCAGGAAAAACCAACGTTTTGTTTGTCTTTGTGCTGTTGAAAGTACAGAGGCAAGAGAACGGATGTGATGTTATAGGTGGCATTTCACCAGCATTCTCCTGGGAGTCTGGGCATGCTGGCATGGAAAACAGAGATTACCGCTCGCATGTACTGTAGGGTATATGAGGCCTTTCGCACACAAAACATAACATGTTTCTCCCTTCCTGTCTTTCTCTCTCTTCTTATGCTTCTCTCTTTTTGTCTGTTTAAATATAATACATCTATTCTGGTGACACTTTTTTGATTGCATTTTATTGTCATGGGTTCACTGCCAAACTGGTTTGACTAAAGAGCCAGTGTTTTTCTCTCAGTGTTCCTCCTCTTTTAAACATCAGTCACTCTCTTTTTTTCTCTCATTGGCAAACCTTGTGCCTATTCATTACCCACACTTTCCACTTTTGTATTTTAACAGGTGTTTCTTTACCTATAAAATCATCAATTACAATGCAGCCGCAGTAATATGAATACATTTGCGTTGGTCTTTAGGTTGGAAACAAAGTGAATTGACCGTATGCATGGAACGTTTTTAAGCCAGCTGGAAAATGTCTGTTCAAATGTACCTTGTTTGTGTGGCTTTATCTTCCGTTTTCTGATGCAGCTTTAACAGTATTAACAGTGATACTAATAATATAGTCAAATGCACAGACCTAGCAATCACTATCAAAAACTACAGTAAGCACTGTTTTGTCTAGAAGCAACATTCATCAATGACACAATATTAATGTTTATAGTTTTTTATTATACACTTGTAGTTTTTTTATATTTAAATGTATATTTATCATTTAAACACATTATATACAGTCGTGCATATTTGCATATACTCAAGAATGTTATGAAGAGTGATCAGATGAATTGCATAGTTCTTCTTTACCATGAAAATTTCCACTGCATTTCCCTGCTGTCATTAAAGGACCTGCTGAGATCATTTCAGTAATCGTCTTGTTAACTCAGGTGAGAATGTTGACGAGCACAAGGCTGGAGATCATTATGTCAGGCTGATTGGGTTAGAATGGCAGACTTGAAATGTTAAAAGGAGGGTGATGCTTGAAATCATTGTTCTTTCATTGTTAACCATGATGACCTGCAAAGAAACGCGTGCAGCCATCATTGCGTTGCATAAAAATGGCTTCACAGGCAAGGGTATTGTGGCTACTAAGATTGCACCTAAGTCAACAATTTATAGGATCATCAAGAACTTCAAGGAAAGAGGTTCAATTCTTGTTAAGAAGGCTTCAGGGCATCCAAGAAAGCCCAGCAAGTGCCAGGATTGTCTCCTAAAGAGGATTCAGCTGCGGGATCGGAGTGCCACCAGTGCAGAGCTTGCTCAGGAATGGCAGCAGGGAGGTGTGAGCGCATCTGCACATACAGTAAGGAGAAGACTTTTGGAAGAGGGCCTGGTGTCAAGAAGGGCAGCAAAAAAGCCACTTCTCTCCAAAAACAAACATCAGGGACAGACTGATATTCTGCAAAAAAGTACTGATGAAGCCCCTTTGCGATAGTTTGGGGCATCTGGAAAAAGGCTTGTCTGGAGAAGAACCATCAGTCCTGTGTCATGCCAACAGTAAAGCATCCTGAGACCATTCATGTGTGGGGTTGCTTCTCATCCAAGGGAGTGGGCTTACTCACAATTTTGCCAAAAACACAGCCATGAATAACAAATGGTACCAAAACACCCCCCAACAGCATCTTCCAACAATCCAACAACAGTTTGGTAAAGAACAATGCATTTTCCAGCACGATGGAGCACCGTGCCATAAGGCAAAAAGTGATATCTAAGTGGCTCAGGGACCAAAACGTTGAAATCCCGTTGAAATCAAAACTTAATCCCATTGAGAACTTGTGGTCAATCCTCAAGAGGTGAGTGGACAAACAAACCCACTAATTCTGACAAACTCCAAGAAGTGATTATGAAAGAATGGGTTGCTATCAGTCAGGATTTGGCCCAGAAGTTGATTGAGAGCATGCCCAGTTGAATTGCAAAGGTCCTGAAAAAGAAGGGCCAACACTGCAAATACTGACTCTTTGCATAAATGTCATGTAATTGTCAATAAAAGCTTTTGAAATGTATGAAGTGCTTGTAATTATATTTCAGTACATCACAGAAACAACTGACACAAAGATCTAAAAGCAGTTTAGCAGCAAACTTTCAAAAACTCTCAAAACTTTTGGCCACGACTATATTCCTGCCCTGGTGTGTAGGAAATATATTAAAATATAATGCTTAATAAAAAAGTTATTTAATTTAGTTTAATTTTAATTCACAATTTATTTGTAAAAATATTACAAAAATGCAATACTTTAAGGCACAATAAGCAAAAAAACAAAATCATTTTAAACAACCACTGTGAACGTAACAAAAGCTAAAACTGTGAATCTACAATTGATTTGTTACTTGAAATATAATAAATGTTAACTAAAGGTTAATAAAAATTCATACAGTATATAAAATTGGCTCAGTGGTTAGCACTGTCTCCTCACAGCAAGAAGGTCGCTGGTTTGAGTACTGGCTGGTTCAGTTGGGTCGTGTGTGTGAATGAGTGTGTATGGATGTTTATTAGTACTGGGTTGCAGCTGGAAGGGCATCCGCTGCGTAAAACATATGCTGGATAAGTTGGCGGTTCATTCCGCTGTGGCGACCCCAGATTAATAAAGGGACTAAGCCGAAATGAAAATGAATGAATGAATGAATGAAAGATACTAAAATTACCTGAATCCAATGAATGAATACATTTTTGTTTATTAATCACTCTTTAACATCAAACAAACCACCAATCACGTGTAAGCAATTCAGATAGTTGAAACTATGTGCATTGTTTTATCAAATAAACCCTGTATAAAGGAAACTGATAAAGTTAGTTTACAGTATGTGGCGCATGTCTGATTCATTATAGGACATCACAGTGATGTTTGCTTGCCTTTTCTTTTGCTGTCCTAAATTTCCTGTCTGCCAGTGTCCTCTGAACTTCAGCAAGCTTTTGAAAAGAGTCTCTGGGTAAACACTTCTGTTTCTAGTGCTCTCTGATCGAAGCCAGACTTAACTTAATGTACCCAAATGTTTTTATCTGAACCAGGAACACACTTATGTCATTGCCCTTAAAATATGGAAAGATGAGAGGGACTCTTGTTTATTTGAAAAGGTTTCTGCTCAAAATGAACGGAGGAGGGTTTTCAAGTGTGCGTATGTGCGTGTTTATGTTTTGAAGACTTTGTGGCTCGTCTCTTGTGGGATACAAGCTTCATGTAGGTTTGTTCTTCCTGTCTCCAGCGAGGGGTCGAGAGGTGAAAATACACAAAGATGATGACGATAGTTTGCTGTTGACGTTGAACTGCTCATCCTGCTAGCTGAGATTTAAAGAAGAAGTGTGTATTTTTTCAATGTTCAAATAATCTTATCTCAGAGATGACTTTAAATAAGCCATTCTTTTTTGCTGAAAAGTCTAAACACTTTGGCCCTTTAGTGCTTTCAAAATATTATTCTGTTTGTTTAAGCATGGATACTAGTAACAGTGATTTAACCAATGGCATGAGTTTGGAGGCGGGCTATCTGTTTGTCTGACCAGATGTAGAATTTAATATAGAGTTGGTCCACCATTTGCAGCTATAACAGCTACAACTCTTCTGGGAGGGCTTTCCTCAAGTGTATTTATGGGAATTTTTCTAGAAACCCGTTTGTAAGGTCAGGCATTGATGTTGCATTTAAAGGCCTAGCTTGCAGTCTCTGCTTTAATTTATCCCAAAGTTGTTCTTTCAGGTTGAGTTCAGGACTCAGTGCAGGCCAGTCAATTTCAATGATTTGGAGGGGTGTCCTAAAACTTTTTGCAGTGTAGTGTATTAGTATGAAAATAATTCAGCCTAGAGTTTTGGGCTTTTAGTTTTCAGACAAACACAAAGTGTCATCTTTCAGTTTCTGTCCAGTTTATCAGCAAATTCTATGGTAAACGCTGTTTTGATCCTTTTTGATGGCTTGACAGGTCACAGTACAGTTCCCTTGGTTCAAACAACAGGAAGTGTGCATGAATGCGATTGTTTTTTCCTCTTTATTTATAGCACCAAATAAACATGAATGAACATTTCATGTCTATATAATCACTCAATCAGTATTTCATTATTACTGTGGAATGACACCAGTGATGGCAATGACTTAATAACTGAATAAAAATAAGCAATAACTGAACAAAAAATATTGTACTTTACTGGTTACAGATGATACGATGAAAATTGTAGATTGTAAAGATTACTCGTGTTAGGTAAAGTATTACCTAAATGATTATCTAATTATTTGTTTGGCCAATAGAGACTATTGGGAATCCCTGCATTGTGTGTGTAAACATTAATGAACCAAAAATGACAATGCCATTACTTTTCCAACGTCTTCCATGTTTTATTTATTTACTTTTTAAATCGACAGTTACTAATGGTCACTGGATATGATGATGACATCACAACCATACATCACCAGTGTTTAGCCGAATTATGTCTTTCATACATTTGCAGAATCAAATGCAAAAAAAAAAAAATTATGATACAAGTTTCATTATTGTCATTATTGTATACATAAGTGTAGAGGAAATAGTACAGACAATGGAATCACTGAACTAAAGTTTTATTCCTTCAATCATAATGTAGGTTTACTGTAAAAAACCCCCAAACAGAATAGCAAAGTTAACAAAAATGTTTCTTACTGCACATCCCCATATTGAAAGCTGACCTATGGCATGATATACATATCTCTGTGTTCATATACAGCCATATATGGACACCTATATAAATTATAGGTTATATATTTACGTAACATATATGTACATATTTGTAATTCTAATTTTTGACAAAATGGCAATTTTTGCAGTATTTTGACATGTATGACATATTTTATATATGTGAAATCCATATGAACTAGTATACCACATATGTAATTTGCATATATTTCTATATATCAGATTTGGGATCTGTGTTTCCATCAGTCTGGTCTTGTGAATTTGGTCACAGGTTCTCCCCTTCACAATACAGTGGGGTTTTCATTTGTCAAAAATCTTGGAAAGAACCTTTTGTCAATGCGAATCCAGGCATTGGTCTGCTATAATTGGGCTTTCTTACATACAGTAATGTAAAATATGAAAACATTGTCTGTAAAAGTGCTACATGGAACATAGAAACCATATATATGGAATAAGGATGAAATCTATAGACAATGTAGTCCAGTTGGGGTGTCTTCTGTGGTAACTGATGTCATTTGATCTATCCAGAAACTTTCATCATCTAAATATGTAATATTGTACATCAGTTTCCATGCATCAAGAGTAATGCAACAGTTATTTATTATTTTGAGCACTTGTATCAGTTGATAGTTACATCATGTTAATTAAATTAATGCACAGTTATTTCAAAAATAATGTTTGAGTTGCATTTTGAAATGGGATCAATTTGATGTTTAATTGTATTATATTGAAAAGGTGATTTTAGTTCAGTGAACACAGTATCTTTGACTTGTGTGTATTGTTTCCAAACATTTGAAAAAAGAGTTAAGAGTTTTGCAAAAATGTGCAATTTTGGCAATGGTTGTGAATTTTGTGTCTAGAGTTTTCAAAAATTGACACCAGTAATATAACTTTAACTCTAATTAAGAGTACTTAATTGTATGGAATCTGATTACGAAATGTAAGTAATATAATAATTTTCATGTGCGGTGGTATTGAACACATACTGTAGGAGAAGTTATTAAAACATGCAAACCTGACCGAACACAAGTTTTTGGTTGTGACTGATTGCTATCATCATCAGAACTAAAATAGAAACATAATTTTATGCATAGTTTTAGAAGGATCAAACCATTATTTTATTGTCACACGCCTCAATTATTCTTTCACTTTAAAGGCTCAAAAAGCAGGATGGATTCTGTTCATCAACTAGGGTAGTGGGTGAGTAAATGATGAGTTTTTACTGTATTCATTACTGTCATTTTACACAAAACTAACATGGACCGGAGGATATGTAATATTTTAACACCACGAGAGAGTATGTAAATGTAGATGTACACTATATGCTTAAATAATTTATGTGTGTATGCTCTATGTGCTTGTGTGCGTGTTTAAGTGTGTGTGTGTGTGTGTGTGTGTGTGTGTGTGTGTGTGTGTGTGTG
>CAIGQW010054176.1:270415-292194 GCA_903798125.1 Danio choprae | reverse complement strand
ATATTATATTATATTATATTATATTATATTATATTATATTATATTATATTATCCAGTTTTCCACCCCTCAATACATTCTCAATTCTTTATTTTCTGTAAATTTTAACAGCATTGCCCAAAAGATAACCTATTTGTGAACTTTTGACTCAGATTGTTATGATGCTATTTTAAATCAGATTTAAAAGCAGTGTCACTCCAATAGGCGGTTCATTCCGCTGTGGCGATTTAGATTAATAAAGGGACTAAGCAGAAAAGAAAATGAATGAATGAATGTCACTCTAATAATATAAATATGTTCATATTTATTTTTTATTTTGTCAGGTGGCTGCTGTCGAATGCTTCATTAACAGTGTGGACTCGCAGATGAGGCACAGGGAGGAAAAACAGAAGCTGGCTGCCATCGCTGGGCGTATTGAGGCGTATGAGGCTGTGGAGGGGGCCAGTGAAGAAGTGGAGAGGGTCAGATACCATGAGGCTTTATTTGAGATCATATACTCCATGACCTGCTCAGTGTCCCTCTAATCATCCATTGTGTTGTGTGTTTGGTCCTCCAGATCCTCAAGGAATATAATAACTTTGACCTGACGGCTCCAGTGATGGGTGCGCCTCCTGAAGAGACCCGACAGCTGCTTCTAGAGGGAGCTCTGAAGATGAAGGAGGGCAAAGAGAGCAGGGTATAAGTCCTTCTTTTCATTTCTTAAAGGAGCCATGACATGTGAAATCAAAGTTACCATGATCTTTTGACATATAAAAGGTCTTTGTTCTATAAAAGCATCCTGCGAGTTTTAGCTCTTACAACATCCTTCTTGTTCTAAAAAAAACAACAACATTTAATTTAACCAAGTTGAAAAATTCCTAGTTTGCCAATGAGGTGAGATGTGATGTCACAGGGTTGCTTCGTTTGCATATACACTGCCTTTGGAGCATAGGCCCCGCCCACTTGCATTTAGGTGATTATAATCACTGCTGCTATGTCATATACAGATATGCATTCATTATCTGGTGTTTTCCATGTTTCGCTTTGGTATAAACAGCTCATTTGTGTCTCTGTACAGACTTTGGGAGAATCTTTTGGTTTGCAGCTTTTGACTGCAGCTTGTTTTGTAATAGAGAGATTGCAAAGAGAGCTTTGTTGAAAAATAGAAATAAAGTATTCATAGCGCTTCACTTTTTCCACATTTTTTATGTTACAGCCTTATTCCAAAATGGATTAAATTCATTTATTTATACAATACCCCATAATGACAATGTTAAAAAAGATTTTTTTTTTTAAATTGTTGCAAATTTTTTTTAAAAACTCTGAAAAAATCACATGTACAGTACATAAGTATTCACAGCCTTTTCTCAATACTTTGTTTATGCACCTTTGGCAGCAATTACAGCCTCAAGTCTTTTTGAATATGATGCCACAAGCTTAGCAAACCTGTCTTTGAGAATTTTTGCCCATTCCTCTTTGCAGTACCTCTCAAACTCTATCAGGTTGGATGGGAAGCGACGGTGTACAGCCAATTTCAGATCTCTCCAGAGACGTTCAATAGGATTTAGGTCTGGGCTCTGGCTGGGCCACTCAAGCACATTCACTGAGTTGTTGTGAAGCCACTCCATTGATATTTTGGTGGTGTGCTTTGGGTTATTATCCTGCTGAAAGTCGCCCCAGTCTGAGGTCAAGAGCACTCTGAAGCAGGTTTTCATTCAGGATGTCTCTGTACATTGCTGCATTCATCTTTCCCTCTATCCTGACTAGTCTTCCAGTTCCTGCTGCTGAAAAATATCCCCACAGCATGATGCTGCCACCACCATGCTTCACTGTAGAGATGGTATTAGCCTGGTGATGAGCGGTGCCTGGTTTTCTCCAAACGTAATTCCTAGCATTCACTCCAAAGAGTTATATTTTAGTCTCATCAGACCAGAGAATTTCGTTTCTTATGGTCTGATAGTCCTTCAGATGCCTTTTGGCAAATTCCAGGCGGGGAGTGACTTCTGTCTGGCCACTCTACCATACAGGCCTGATTGGTGGATTGCTGCACAAATGGTTGTCGTTCTGTAAGGTTCTCCTCTCTCCACAGAAGAACGCTGGAGCTCAGACAGAGTGACCATCGAGTTATTGATCACCTCCCAGACTAAGGCCCTTCTCCCCCGATCACTCAGCTTAGATGGCTGGCCAGCTCTAGGAAGAGTCCTGGTGGTTTCAAACATCTTCCACTTACGGATGATGGAGACCACTGTGCTCATTGGAACTGTCAGAGCAGCAGAAATTTTTCTGCAACCTTCCCCAGCCTTGTGCCTCGAGACAATCCTGTCTTGGAGGTCTACAGACAATTCCTTTGTCTTCATGCTTGGTTTGTGCTTTGACATGCACTGTCAACCCTGGGACCTTATATAGACAGGTGTATGCCTTTTCAAATCATGTCCAATCAACTGAATTTACCACAGGTGAACTCCAATTAAGCTGCTGAAACATCTCAAGAACAATCAGTGGAAACAGAATGTACCTGAGCTCAATTTAGAGCTTCACGGCAAAAGCTGTGAATACTTATGTACAGGTGATTTTTCAGGTTTTTTATTTTTAATACATTTGCAACAATTAAAAAAAAATTCACATTGTCATTATGGGGTATTTTGTATAGAATTTTGAGGAAATTTAATTCATTTTGAAATAAGGCTGTAACAAAAACATGTGGAAAAAGTGAAGCGCTATGAATACTTTACGGATGGACTGTATTTATATACATCTGTATATGTATGTATATAAAGATGTAGAAATATATATATTTATACATTTATAAATCACCACGTCCTTGTTTCATTCATTTATTCATTCATTTTCTTTTCGGCTTAGTCCCTTTATTAATCTGGGGTCACCACAGCGGGATGAACCGCCAACTTATCCAGCATATGTTTTACGCAGCGGATGCCCTTCCAGCTGCAACCCATCACTGGGAAACATCCATACACACTCATTCACACACATACACTATGGACAATTTAGCTTACCCAATTCACCTATAGCGCATTTTTTTAATAATAAAGTTGAAAATAATTGTTGCTCTGCTTGTATATTTGTTTTGTTTTTTGTGTAACAAATATTTATTAGCATTATAAGTGAACTTAAAAAAACATTCAAATAAAAAAATACATTTTTTGATCCCTTTAAAGAAACTCGGAGAAACAGAGCCAGCTTTTCTGAGTGCACTTTAGTAAGTAATATATAACTAGTAACATAGTAACTAGCACATAGTTGTCTAAAAGCCTCTCTTTGCTCTCCATTACCTTCTGCTTCCGACAGATGGATGTGTACTGTTTCCTGTTCACTGACGTTCTGTTGATCACCAAACCAGTGAAGCGTGTGGAGAAAGTGAAGGTGATCCGGCAGCCTCTCGTCATCCATAACGTTGTGTGCCGGGAACTTAAAGACCCAGGAAGCTTCCTCCTTATCTACCTCAATGAGTTTGGCTGTGCCGTGGCCTCGTACTGCTTTCAGGCCAACAGTGGCACTCAGGGTCGCAGTTGGATTGAGGCCATCTACAGTGCACAGGTAACCCATTGATCACCTCTGAATCCTCCCTTAAAACCATTGGATTTGATTGTTGGTTTTAATGGGAAGGGTTTTGTCATGCAGAACCAGCTTCAGAGACTTCGCTCAGAAACGCAGAGAGATGAGAGCGATGACAGAGATGAAGATGAGACAGAGAGCAGCATGTCCACCTCCAGCTCTCCATCCATACACCACAGAGAGACACTAAGCAAGAGGTAGGGTTTATAATAGATTACTTTATGTAACAAAAAGACAAAAAAAATGACTGATTATACCTGTAGAAAAGAAGTAAAATATTATATAAACAATCAATTAAATGAATAAATAAACATAAATTAACAAAAGCAGAGAAAATATGAAAAATATGAATACATTAGTAATATATTTTAATATTATAATGATATATGTTAAAATATAAAAACTCTTATATTAGAAAATGTGTAATATAATAAATAATGAAAAATGAATATATATATTAAATAAATAAATAATTATAGTGTAATAAATATGCTTAAGTATATATATATATATATATAATGAATTAGCATCAAGCATTCTAGTTATATTACACTATTTAAAATAAATAAAATATTTAAACATGCTAAATGTTTTAAAAAATATATTGTATAGCAGAATAGAAGTTCTTGTATTAGAAAATAAATAGTATATAATATTATAATTATATAGTTAATGTATATTATTTATAATATATATTAATTATAAAAACTATAATATGAATTGTCAAGAAATATAACATTTTTTGTAATATATATTTTACAAAATGTAACTAATCTGCAAATATAAATTGTACAAATTACACGAATGAATATAAATAAATCAAATATGTAAATAAATATAAAAGGATTATTTTAGAAAATATGTTTTCTGTCTTTAAATGATAGAATGCATTTAGCAGAAGATTAAAGTATATGAAGAATTCTAATAAATGTACATTTTCGCTCACACTTTATTTGAATGTACAATTCACACTATTAACAAACCGTTAACTAAGACTTTTAGCTTAATAATTACTTATTATCGGTAGTAAACAATGTAGTAGTTGGGTTTAGGCATTGTGTAGGATTAGGGATCATACTTTATAAGTACTAACAAACAGTTAATATCTTAGTAAGTAATAACTCTAAATGGTGTGAATAGTTAATTAAACTAAAGTGTTGTCTAATTTTCTTTTCCCAAAGCCTCTCTCTTTCACCAAGTCACTCTGATGGCTCTACTGAAACCCTTTCTGTTGCTGCCATGGATGAAGTAGATGAAGTGGTCGGCTCGACTGTTCAAGCGGCATCCATGAGAAACTCCCTGCTATCTGATGACTCCTTCTCCACCAGCGACAGCAAAACTCTACAAGCTCTGGGGGATTTAATCACAACAGATTTAGATCCAGAAAGTCGCTCTCTCTCAATAGACAGTGCGTATGGGACTCTCTCACCGCAGTCTCTGATCACAGAGCTCGACCTAAAGGGAAGCATTTGCCAGAGTGAAGGAGAAGAAACCGATACTGGAGAAGAAGAAGAAGAAGCTTTCGAGGATGAGGATAATGAAGATGACGATGATGGTGATGATTCAATAACCTGGAACGGCTCTCAGATTACTGTAAACGAGTCTTACATTTTAGACACAAACAGTGAGGAGCTCAACCAGAGGAATGATTTTTCTGGGAGGACTCAGGTTGTCGCCGGTTGTCGTTCGCAAACTTTGCGACGCCGTTCTCCGGTTCAACCCCGTCCAGACTACCTGCAGCACTTTACTCTCAGGTCCCGTTCAGAAGATGACCTCCTTCAATGCCTGACCGGCCCTCTTCTTCTTCGGTCCACAGGAAAAAAAAATGTCAGCAAGAGTTTGACCCACCTCACCAAACAAACGTCTCATAGCGACGAGGTTTTCCAAACGGACGAAGACAAGCTCCACGAGGATCCCAAAACACTGTCCAGCAAACTGAGCAACACTCTTCGGAGAGCGGAGGCCAGGCAGGTGCAGAGGACCCTCAGCTGCCCCAATGGACAGGCAGATTGTGAGGGTTCTGATGCTGAGACAGCGGCTCCGTCTGGACTGGAGGAAAAGCAGGATTTGGTGGTGATCCAGGAGACCCATCAGCAGCATAAGAAACTGACGGTGGCACAGCTGCACAAGATACGAGCCACCATGGTGCTCAATTCAACCCTGACTGCATCGTAAGTAGTATACCGATGCACTTCATAGTTCACATCGTTAAAGTTCGTGTGAAATCTAAATTTACAATGTTTATTTTGCTAACTCCTTTTTTGTGGCTCTTACTTTCCTGGTTGAACCACATTTTAGAATTTTCATTGCCAATCGTAATCTTTTGTTTTGGGTCAATGTTGAGTTCTCATAAAGATATATATGTGTGTTAAACAGCACAAAGAAACTCAAACAGCTTTATTATATAAAGTTCTTGAACTTTTAAACAAGAATATTGTAATTTGGTGCTCCTTTTTTCATTAAATGGAATGTTTTCACTAAAAAAACATTTTAAATGGTGATTGTTGAATTTAATATAATATAAATTAACCTGAAATAAACATCAAGTTTAGTAAATGGGTATGTATATATGTATGTATATGTATATAATACAATGAGTTTCATAATTAATAAGCATCAAGCTTTCTAGTAAAATTACATATGTATAAAATGTATGATATTTGTACAATATACAAATATCAATGTCAATTTCATATGTAAATATTATTATTTACATTGAAAGAAATCTGTAAATATAAACTGTAAAAATCAGATGAATAAATATAAATATCTAAAATATGTAAAAAATATATAAAATCATAAATATATTCTATAAATATATAAAAACATTTTGTGTTTAAATATTATTAAATGTATTATTTCTTATAATAATTTAATATTTAAATTAAATTATATAAACATGTCTTGGATATGCACAATTTTCTGTTCTTGGACAGGATGATTTTCATTTCTGGAATGATAAAATAATTGTGTCATCATGAAAGCATTCCTAAAATATAAATATATACAAAATATTCTCATGTAATCACAAGAAATTTGCTTGTAATTTTCGTTTTCTCTGTTTGTCCTCATAAACTGCACATGGAGCTTTGGCCATTCTCATAAAGAGATGCCAACACCAGACGATAGGATATGCCCCCCTAAAAATCACTACTAGCTTACTGACAGACTGTTCCTGCACATTGCTTAAAAAAAAACTCCCTCACCGTCTAGACATGTTCGTACATCATGTCTCTCTTATTATTAAAGTCATAGTTCACTCAAAAATGAAGAAATTACCATTTACTCAGCTGCTTCTAAAACATTATGAGTTTCTTTCTTGAGTTGAACAAAAAATAAGTTATTTTGAAGATTTATGTAAAACGGTAGCCATTGACATCCATAGTAGAAAAAAATTACTGTGGAGGACAATTGCTACCAGTTTCCAACATACTTCAAAATATCTTCTTTTCTGTTCAACAGAGGAAAGAAACTCAAACAGGTTTAAAGCAAATGTCGGGTGAGTAAATTATGACAAAATTTGTATTTTTGGGTGAACTGTGTGTTTAATGTTCCTCATTAGCCATCGGCCCATTAGTACACAATGTGCTTATCTGTTATTCTGTAGCTTTGAATGGGTTGAAACGCAGCGATTTCAGCATAGCCAAAACCCCATTGTCTAGCCGTCTGTGATATTTCAGCATCCAGTGCATTTGTCCCGTGTGTCTTTTATCTAATAATCTTAGCCTCCGCCCAAAGTTAGAAGAAAACGGCACCTTCAGAGAGAAGAATACTGAGCACTGGGTATTTTTCCATGTATTGTGTCTATTTTTACCTATGGAAGGTCTCAGATTGTTCTCTGATTGTGCGAGTGATTGATTTGTTGTTTTGAAATTAGAGCTAAATATGTGGATGGATTCGTGAAATCCAGTTATAAAAATTCAATAAGCTGTGTAAAGGAAAATTTGTATGGATAAATCAGATAAATCAAAGTTTTTGAATATTAAATGTCAAAATAATATGAAATATGTATGTTCTGCATACCCATGTTAATTAATGGCGCTAGTGTTGCCAGTTGCCAGGATTTCCAAAATGCTTTATCAATCTTTTGCAACTTTTAAAAAGTATTAAATTTGTTATTAATAAATAATAATAATATGAATAATTATGGGCAGCACGGTGGCGCAGTGGGTAGCGCTCTCGCCTCACAGCAAGAAGGCCACTGGTTCGAGCCTCGGCTGGGTCAGTTGGCATTTCTGTGTGGAGTTTGCATGTTCTCCCCGTGTTGGCGTGGGTTTCCTCTGGGTGCTCCGGTTTCCCCCACAGTCCAAAGACATGCGGTATAGGTGAATTGGGTAAGCTAAATTGTCCGTAGTGTATGAGTGTGAATAGGTGTGTATGGGTGTTTCCCAGTGATGGGTTGCAGCTGGAAGGGCATCCGCTGCATTAAACATATGCTGGATAAGTTGGCGGTTCATTCCGCTGTGGCGACCCCAAATTAATAAAAGGACTAAGCCGAAAAGAAAATGAATGAATGAATGAATAATTATATGGTTGATTGATTTATTGATTGAAAAAATCATTTGGGCTATATCTAAAGTAATCTTGATAAATTTGAAAACTGCGTTTCCATGTCCACACACTTGTTTTCAATTCTTTTCGTCATACACACTAAAACGACTAAAACACTTTGGTTCAGTATTGCGCATAAGCACGGGTGTAAGATGCTTTTACCTGCGTCATATCCGCCTGGCATTTATTTACTTTCCGTCTCTTTGAAACATTGCGGCAAAATGTAGCAACTGTCATCTGCTTCCACCAATCAACAATAGCTCCAAGTAAATGTTACGTGTCCTTTGAAGAGAGGCAATATGGAGCATGTAAAACTGACATTAACCTTTAATAAAGATGTCAAAACAGACAACATTCAAAACATCTGCTTTTCAATGTTGTCCACCTTGTTAGCTGAACTGGTCACATGAGTTCACACTCCAACATGAAAATGGCGTTTACAAATTTATCCACTTAGCACTGCGTTTTCAAAAAGATATGTTTTCGTTTCCTAAAAACGCTGTCTCAGTGTGGACAGAAGGCCAAAACGGAGAAAAAAATTATGTTTTTAAATGAAAATGCATTTGTGTGGACTTGGTTTAACTTGAAGAAAATTTAATTTAATTTAATTTAATTTAATCTAATTTAATTTAATTTAATTTAATTTAATTTAATTTAATTTAATTTAATTTAATTAATTAAATTAAATTAATTTAATTTAATTTAAAACAAAATAAACATTTGGCTTAACTTAAAGAAATTGTAGCAAATAAAACTAAATAAAACCATTTGGTTAAACTTAAAGAAATTGCAATAAAATAAAATAAAATATAAAACAATCAAATAAAAATAAAACATTTTGTTTAACTTAAAGCAATTGTGACAAATACACTACTAATGTACAGTAAAATGTGCTTTTAAGGTGATTGTTTTAGAGTGATTATTTAAATTGACTGGCCATGACTTTTGATTTATAATATCCATTTTTTTAACTATTAAAATGTCTTAAAAACAAACAAAAAAAACCTTTAAATAAATATATAAAATGTATTTATTTATTTAAAACTATTTTTAAAATATATTTCATATGGCCCTGTACAATAATTAGGCCGTTGCTTTGAAATTATATAAGAGTCAACATCATATCACAGATATATCATTTTAAATTTCTACTTATGTTAACATTATCCTTCTTTTTTTCTCTCCAGGGAAGTTTAGTGTTTGAATAAATGAAGCGGATGCCTTTAGCTGGTCTATTGGTGTGACTCAAACCAGGTCTTTGGTCCAAGACTTTCTTCAAGAGGATGTTCAACTCAGTGACTCGAATATATAAACAGGGAGAACACGGAGGAACTCTCAGTTAAAAGCCATGACCAATAATCACTAATTTAATTTTGACTATATAAAGCTGAACAGTCATACTGTACATACAGAGACGTACATTTTGTATAATGCCTGTCTGACAATGAATAAATAAGACTCGAGTTAATCAGTTTTTATTTAACGATGCACCAGTCAGGGCTTTTGCAGAATTAAAGGGACAGAAAAAAATAAGTATAAGAATATAAACTCTAAAAGCACTCTGAATTGTCATTTCATTTGTCCAAAGGGCTTTTTTATTTCAATGCTAGATGATGTAGCTTTTCAAACACCTGAAATAGTTTGACTCTTTTAGGTTGTAGAAACATACTGAATGACATTTGTGAATTTTTTTTTTTTTTAAAGAACAACTGTGGACTACTTTTGCTTGAAACGCCACAATAATCTACTTGCATGCATTTTGTTTTGTTTTTTTCAGTGTTCTGTAAATATGATATTTATTGAACCTGCTTTGTTTTGTAGAAAATATCCTATTTGTTGATGCCTTTTGATTGTTATATGTTTCTTTTTGCTATGTGAATAGTTGGCACTATCTCTGATTTTGTCTATTGACAGCAAAATAAGGGCTGAATCCAAGTCTTACCCTCGCATTTTATCAGTTTACATACGGTATGTAGCGTCAATATTTACAGGTGACAAATTTGCACAGTGCTTCTAAGCGAAAGAAAATGAAAAGAGATAACACACAAACTTCGATTAAAATGCTTCAAATGCCACAACCACTGTCAAAATGTGTCGCTTTGTTTATTTACAAGTCTGAGTGCTTGGATTTATAAGGTTCTGACATTTCTGTTAAAACATTCACATGTTAACAATATATTTACATAATGATGTGTCGGTTAAAGTGTCAGCGAGATGAATGAGTGTGTTTTCTGCAGGTGCTTTGTCAAGCCAACTCACCTGTGTGAGGCAATTCAGTTTGTGAGTTGTCGTGTGGAGAAGAGGGGTGCTGGTTTTGTTCACAGGGGTTTGGGTGATTTCAGAAGAGATTGGTTTTTAGTTGTTGTTTGAGTGATACTAGTGAATCTGCAGTCCATGTGGGAATGGGAAGGTTATTCCACCAGCATGGAACATTGAATGAAAAGGTTTTCTAAAGTTACTTATAGCCTCTCTGCTTCAGGAGCAGGTGGAGGTAATGTAAGACGGTGCAGTGCCAGTGGCTGTCCTGTAAACAAGCATCAATGATTTGAACTTGATACGATCCTCGGCCGGTAACCAATGCAGAAAGATAAAGATAATGAGTTACATGGGCTCTCTTGGGCTCATTGAATACCAGTCAAGCTGCAATGTTCTGGATCTGTAGGGTCCAAGATGGAAGTCCAGCTAGAAGAGCATTGCAGTAGTCCAGCCTTGAAATGACTAGAGCTTGGACTAAGAGTTGTGCAGCATGATCAAGCTAATATTTCTCTCTCTCGATTGGCTACAGAACAAAACACTGTTGTCCAATAACTTGCCCAGCTAACCTAACTTGCAAAGTTAAACAACCTTTAAATTGCACTTTTAGCTGAATGCTTGTATCTTGCAAAATAACTAGAAAACTATTATGCACTGCAATCATATCAAAAAAATAAAATAAAATGAGTTATTAGAAATTATAGTTATTAAAACTACTATGTCTAAAAATCTTTTCAATGTTAAACAGCACTTGGAAAATATTTGAAAAAGAATGACAATTTCAGAGAAGGGCTAATATTTTTTACTTCAACTGTATATTTTTAAATATTACCATAAACATGATGATTTATTAAAGGCAGTAAATAACGTTAGGTGGGATTCGTTTTTGCTGCCTGTTCAGACTACTTATTTAAAATGGGCTAAAACAACACAGTTGATGTTTTTTGGGGGGACAGCTTAATTGTTTTATGTTCAATCAACTTAAAATTGTAGAAACCATTAAGTTAACTTAATCAATTTGCATTGAGACAAGATTATATATTTTACAGTATTAAGCCTTAAATGTCAAATAGCTAAAAATTTAACTGATGAGGTCTTCATTACAACAATGTTGTTCTATCTGCATTTGGTCTGTTTAGATAAATACTAATTTACAAATATTGTTTGACATTAGATATTGTATATTTTAAACACATTTAGAGTCTTTATAATGTTCAAAGAGACTCGTTTCCTGTAAGAAGTGTTTCTAATTGTATGTGGAATTCAAAAACTTTAAAGTTCAATGTCTCTATTCTCTTAACCAGAAGGTGGCAGGAAAGATCTACTTTTTAAACTTGGCCTCTGTTGTTTACACAGCTGATGGAAAAATGTGTGGTAGTGAATCCTATTTTCCCCCTCATCATCATATTTATGTAAACCAAAAAATGAGCTGGCCAAATCCACTAAGACACTTAGTATTCTTAATATACATAAACAAATGCAGTTATCACTATATAATGTGTCAATAATATAAATCTACTGAGTGAAATGTTTTCAGTCAGTGTGTCGAAAAAATTATTGCTTGTCAGTTTAATCATGAATCTTAGAGTTTGCTTTCACCTATTTAAAAAGTAACCAAACAAAAACCCTCTTCACCGTTTTTTTTTAGTTTTTTTTTAAAGTTTTTTATTGTTTGTCCCCTAGAGATTTATTGCTGATTGCGGGAGCTGAGTCTGCACTCTGGCTCATTACATGCTGTGAGCAAAGCCTGTAAACACACCTCCAACACTCTGATGAAAAAGCCATGGGCACCTTCAGTAATTATTACCAGGCGTTAGGCCTCATACATCTCTGTCATACACTATCAAAGACAGTGTCGCACTAAGCATTTAAATTAAAACATAAACAATAGAATTCTGTGCAATATCTAAAATATTGGTTCAAAAAAGTATATATACATCAGTGCAGTCTTGCAAACCCATAAGTAAAGTAAAGCAAAGTGTTTTTTATGTGGACATCAACATATACACAGACAAATGCACAGCTTTTTAAAGGTCTACTTAATTTGCATGCACACAGGTGCTGGACATATGTGTGCACTAAAACATTTCATATTGTGTCAGTGCCTTTTCCTCTCTCCAAATATGATCATTATTATTTAATTTTTTTTAAAGCAGAGTACAATAGACCTTTCACATGGTACTTTTTTGTCTGTTGTCTTCAGTAGTTCATTTTTTACTTTTTGTTTTCCAGGGGTCCATTTTTCATACATGGATTACTCATTTAGCCTTATTTGGTTATTGATGATTTGACGCAAATCACATGATCCAGGATAGTTTTGTTCTTCAAAATTAATCTGAGTTGTTGTCATAGCAACAGGTCTGGTAGCTCAACCCTGCTTGGGATCAGGCTTATTTCATATAAACAGGATTAGATCGTGTCATTTCAAGCAAAGGTGATGCTGAAAGCATGTACCAACTACTGATTTTATTTTTTTTTTACAATAGTGCTCTATAAAAATGCGGAAAATAGAAATATGGCAAAACTATCAGAATTAAAAAACAAAACAAAAAAAAACATTTGTAATCTACACTCCGAAAAAAAAGGTGCAAAAACTTTTAGTGGCTAATATGTACACTTTAAGTAGGCTACTAAAATATACTTTTAAGATTCCAATATGGTCTTTTTTGAATACAAAGGCATACTTTGAAAAGATAGCCCCAGCTTTAGTAGTGTTTCTGAGAGTGTATGTCTGTTTTTTTTAAAGAAATAATTATATAATTTGCTGTAGTCATGCACACATATTGATGAGAGCTAAAATGTGGGTGATTTAATGCAGCGGGAGATGCAGACACTTCAAAATCAAAATGCAAATCAAATTGCTTTTTTTAAGGCAAAATTAATTTAAATAGGCAGATATGCCTATTTAATATGGATTAAAAAAACTTGTATAACTATCCTGAAGCAAATCCACTTTAAAGGTAAAGCCAGCAGCCCACAACTAATATGCAAGGTTATGGCATATCATATTTAACAAAACATTTCATTTAATATGAATTTTATGTAATTTTGCTCACATGGATGATAATAATTGAATAATAATTAATTATTCACGCTGTTATTATTACATTACACTGCTGTCTTTACAAACTTATTGCAAAAACAATTTAAAGTGCAAACACATAAAAGGTTTATTATGCAGGGTTTTATGGTTTAAAGGTATTACAGAATAGGAATGAACCCTTCTGAATGAAATGCACTGTTTAACACCAAACTTCCCAGCATAAAGGAGTAGGGCCCAGAGTGTCCATCAGTTGTAACCTTCAAAATCTTTAATTCTGAAGAGTCCTTCGAAGTGATCAGTTTTAAGCCCTTTGGTTGGAAATCAATATTGTGGTCTCAATATGTTGGCCATGGTTATTTTCACTCCATGTGCTCTAAGGGATACATGTCCAGCCCGAAGTTAACAAGAATTATTGAAATTATTTATTAAATTACCTATTACCTATTGTGTTTCATTTCTCCTACCTCAGTAAGATAAAAATTGTAAGTATTGTTATACAGTGTCACAAAAATGATGCTATATAGATGTGCGTAGCCTATTCCCAAGTAGTCTATACTCAGCTGTATTCCGTCTTGACTTAACCGTGATATCTCGTTTAGAATGCACCGTGAGTGTTAAACAAAAGTGCATACTATTCTGGTGTGTCATGCAGGCTACGTGGACCCTTACATATAAGGTCTTTGGACTTAAGGCCACAAGACTGTGAGATTTGATATTGTTATTAACAAACGTTCTATTAAAGTTACTGGAAAAAAAGGTTTGTTCATAAATTTGAGAATGAACTTTTCTATAACATTCTCCGAAGTTCTGTGAACGTTCTTCGTTGCTAGAGGTGACAGATACATTTGATGAGTCATATTGATCGGTCAATGGACATAGACCTATTCAATTATTGGTAGCTACATTTTTTTTAGTCTCCAAAAAAATTGAACGTGACACTTCCTCATTACCCTATTGGTTTGCAGGGAACCTGTGAACAAAGACAGTGCAGCTCAAGAGTTTGTTGTTGGGGTTTAAAGGAGGGCGAGCAGGCGGAGGGAATGTGAATACTAAAGCTGGGTCAGTAGAGCAGCAGAGTCGAGTCTGTCTCCGCCGCCGTCAAAGCTGCTGCTGCTGATGTCGCTGGTCGACTAACAGGAAGCCTTCTTTCGCGGGAAAAGTTGTCAGGTGAATAAAGCCTGCTAAATCGACTTGAAACAATTTTTAACACTTTACTAGAGATTGACCCGAAAGGATATCGAACATGAAGAACTTGGCTGTGCCACTGTGCGCTCGAGCGCTTTTCGTGGCTCAACGTGAGTATTGTTTACCTCCATTCACTCAAAGTTAAAGTTCTTTACAATTTTTTGTGGGTCTGTTCACATTGACAGCGGGTAGAAGAATGAAAAATTAATAAAGATTGTCTAGTATTAATTTTTACGAAGTCTGCGTGAAAAGTGTGCGTGTTTGAGTGGTAAAAATGTAATGTACAAGAAACATGTCAGGTCATTCCCCCTCACCTGAGGATTTATATCTTTGCATGCCTCTTGAGAGTCATTGTACATGTTTGTGAATATTTTCTTCCGTTTAAACGTTTTATAATGTCATGTAATGGTTTTCCAATCTGTATTTCGCACTGCTGAGACCCAGACCCAAATGTCAAAACCATCTGGTGTAGATACTTTTAAACCTGTGTCCACGACGGATGATGCCTTTGTTTTGAAGTAACCCACAGAAACGCTTCTGCTTTAAACAAATCGGTTTGCATGACACAAGCCCCAGAAGTTCTGCATAAAAAAAACTTGGATTTTTTTTTGGAAATTCTGTGCTGTAATTGCCAGATGTGGCAAGGACTTTTATGTTGTTCTGAGGGGAATTCAGGTTGTGAGCATGAGATGTTTATCCTTGATGGTCTACTCTTGTTTTTCTCTTTTTGCTGAAGTGTGTAATCCAATGATAGTTCACCAAGAGCTCAAGCTTATACTTTTGGAGGTCACTGGAAATGGAATGAGTCAAGAAAATTGCACTTTTACAACTCAGGAATGACTCAGGGTGACACAAACTGCAATGACTTAAGGTTTAGTTTAAAACAAATTAAGATTTATGGTTACTCAACCATAGCTCATTACAGGTTGAGTCATTATTGAAGACTTATGATTAACCAAATTTTTGTCCATCAAGATGACCACATTTGTTGTTCTTTTTTCAATCAGATGCTTCACTGTAAACTAACCCTTGTTTGAACTGGTCCAGTCTTTTTTATTTCCTATCTTAAGTCAATACACTAGGCATGTTTTCTTATTGTTTGTTTTTTTGAGCTGAAAATGCCATAACACAATGATGCTGTTTACTAAGCAGTCTATAAGACAACAAGAGACTTATGTATAAATACTTTGGCTATTAAAGAATTTAAATATCCAGGCCAGGGAAAATAAATTTGAGTTTCAAGAGGTTTATTGACATCTGCAAGGTAAAAAAAACAAAACAAAACACACACACAGACACACAAAAAGTAGACTGTATAATGAAATTAAATAGTTTACCTTAATCAGGTAAATACATAAATGTACATTATAATATACTGTACAAAAATAGGAAAGATCCAAAACTGCTATAACAATGCTCTGAATTCTACTGTGCAGAGAACGAGAACATTAGCTAATTTCAGGTCCAGAACTATTTATGAAAGCTCTTTATTAAATTAGTTTCAGTTCCTTTGTGCCATGATGTCATGAAAGAACATCTGAGCCGTGACCTCAGACTTACAGAAAATGTCACAATATTTGATGAAGAAAGAGAAACTGAATTATAATAAAATCCATTTTAATCTTTGTTTCTGCTCACTCTGAAAATCTCTTCCAACATCAATGACATACTAAATTACATTTTCATACTAAAAAAAAACATTTTCCAAGTTCACTGATTTAAATAATAATAAAAATGTGTGATGACAAATAAATAATCAAAATTTGTATGTTTTTCTCTTAACGTAATGTAAGTCAGAAAGAAGAAATAAGGCCATACAGGTCTTTTAATTCGAATGATGGTCGTAACATAAGAAAGACAGAGAAATGAATATAAGATCTAGGTTCACAGTGTCCTGTGCAGGTGTAACTTTGCCCTCAGCACATTAGTGTGAATATGAGTGTGCTTGTGTGAATGAAATCAGTGTATATGAGCACGCAGATAAGCCGTAGCATTTGAAAGTGCTTCCTCAGCAGATTCCAAACCCTTGACCCTCTCCCTCTGCCTCCTCCTCCTTTGCTTTTCACTCTGATGTTTGTGGTTATTCTGGCTTCTAACACATCCTTATTACTGCCTTCTGCTCCCCTCAGGGTTTGCTGTACGTTCACAAAAGCATTTCCACTCGTTGCTTTCACAGAAAATCATTATGACATACAGCAACATATATGTAAAAAAAGATGCATTGCTGTGCAGCTTAAATGTCTAAAAAAGCATTATGTCGTGGGCTGTTGGTTTGGAGGAATGGCCTCTTGGGAAATAATTGTACAGACAGTGAATGGTTACTGTTCCAGTGGTTAAGTCATCTGAATGGTAGTCACATCTGTTAAAGACAGCTGTGCAAAAAAAAAGTATTATGGTTTGAATCTTCATGAAATGTGTGGATGTAAAATACCTTGTCTACTGACTGTCTGTTTGTGTGTGTGTTGTACTAAATAACATAATGGAAATTTACTTAAAGGAGAAGCTGCTCCTATTGTTTCCTAAATGTAAAACATAATTTTGGAGAAACAATGAAAGATCTGTTATTAAATGTGGATCCATTAAATATCTAGAGTTTCTACCATAGGTACATAAAAACTTTTTTTAGATTTAGTATTTTATATTATATATTGATATCTCTATGTATTATAGAAATGTGTTATTTATGAACTGTATTTAAATTTAAGGCACAAATTTTCAGGTTTTTATAGATTTTTGCATCCCAATGATCAGTTGTTGAGTGCAGTGTTTCCTTTTTTTGTAAAAAATAATAGTCGAAAAGATTGTTATACAGCTTTATTATGACTAAGCCAGTGGTTGTTGTCCCAGACTCTTCTAATACAAGAAAAGCTGGGTTTTTTCATCCAAGCACTCCCTTAGTCATAAAGTTCAGAAAGTCAAAAGTAAAAAAAAAAAAAAAAAGAATTTCTGTCATTTTTATTTACAAATTTGTTGATTTCTTGCCTTCATTAAATGCAAATATACATATTTTCTAAAAATAAAATAGCTGCCCTTTTTATTGTAATAAGAACTAATAGCAATCTAGTCAAGCTCTAAAATGCCCCCAAAACAACACCATGAATGAAATCACAACCTGTGCACTCTACTCCAAGTGTGCTGAAGATGAACAGACTTTTGTGAGTCATTTCTTTTTACATTCTGATTAGCTGTTACTGCAACTGAATCATTAAATGAATCACTGAATCAATCAGTTGGAACCGAATAGTCAACTTTATTTAACAAATCTGATTTAAAACATAGAGCTGTGTTCACAAATCAAACATAGAGATCGATAAATAATGGATTTGACCAAAAATGATAACTATTATTATTATCAACATTAATATTATTATCAATATTAACAGATACAACTTTAAGTAAATGTTTGAAAAATGTACAAACAAACCATGTAAAATATTTCTACAACATTTATTAAACGTTGTTTTTGTACAAATGTAATCTCACGCTTTATTAGCTTCTATTTTAAAAGAGTTCCGGATTATATAATTAAAATATATGTTACCACGGCAAAAAAAAAGGAATAAAAAAAAAAAAAAAGGTTTTTCTGATTCAAGTTTTTGATGGCTACAAATCACTAGCTTTAAATGTGCAACTTTACTGGGTAGCAAATGAATAAAAGTGACCAACTGGATATAAAGTAGATCAAATAGATGGTAACAATTTTTAAATGAAAACATTTAGATCAGATTTAAGTTAGCGTCTGTCCACATCGACTTTCTTTACAAATGTAGCATTCATTCATTCATCACTTTTCGGCTTAGTTCGTTTATTAATCTGGGGTCGCCACAGTGGAATGAACTGCCAACTTATCCAGCATATGTTTTACACAGCGGATGCCCTTCCAGCTGCAACCCATCACTGGGAAACATCCATACACACTCATTCACACTCATACACTACGGACAATTTAGCTTACCCAATTCACCTATAGCACATGTCTTTGGACTTGTGGGGGAAACCGGAGCACCTGGAGGAAACCCACACGGGGAGAACATGCAAACTCCACACAGAAATGCCAACTGACCCAGCCGAGGCTCGAACCAGCGACCTTCTTGCTGTAAGGCGATCGTGCTACCCACTGCGCCACCGCGAGGCTCCAAATGTAGCATCTACTCAACAATTTCTTACTATAATTAAGTTGCTGCTCTTTTAATAATTACTTACTATAATGACAACATGTACTGCAGAATAGGATATAACAGCTGATTCGCCAAAAACCAATCAATTAGCTGACCTTTAATTGTTCATTCTCTCATGAATATAGCAAATAGCTTA
The DNA here is from genome assembly GCA_903798125.1 of Danio choprae. NCBI lineage: Eukaryota > Metazoa > Chordata > Actinopteri > Cypriniformes > Danionidae > Danio > Danio choprae. The sequence continues at coordinate 273,295 of CAIGQW010054176.1, read as the reverse complement.
TCAATGTTAATATTTTATTTTTGCTGAACTGTCCCTTTAAGGTTTATTTGAATTTCACCTTGACAAACATTTCAGGGGCTGTGAATAATTTGGACTTGGGTAATGTCTAGTTAAATATTTATATTCTAAGTCTTACCAGAGTTTACAAAAGAGTATTTGACTTGCTGCGAGTGTTTTCGCTCATTTTGTAGACATAAGAAGGCATGAGGGTTACAGACTCATACAAATATCTGTAAATATAAGGTTATAAGGTTTACAGACGGAAAATGCTGCAATGTTCCACAGAATGTTGACAAAAAACTAATAAACAGGAAAACCTGCATAGATGGCTTTGTGCATTACTGTTTCCCCCCTGTATTATGCCTGTAGTGTTTTCTTATTCTCAGAAATCTTTTGTGGATTTTAAGCCCCAGTTTGATATAAAACATCCAATCTGTCAGATTAACATTGCTGTTCAAGTGTCTGTTGATTTTTCAGAGTTAATAGTCCATACAGTGATTTCTGGAAACACTGTGATAAATGTGGTGCACCTGTGATGAAATTTATGAAGTGGCCTGTGTATTTAATCGTAATAATTTTCTACCCTTCTGTTTTGTATATTTTACAGTTTTGACTTCATTTCTCTTCAGCCCTGGTAAGTAATTGCTTATATCCTAACCTAATGTCATAATAAAATATACTACTGTGATAGATGATTGGTATGATTTGTCTAAATACATACAGTTTATTAGCAAGGATGCATTAAATTGATCACAAATTCTGACTTCTTGATCTTTTTATTTGACAGTATTTTCCAAAAGATATTGCATTTTTTAATCTATAAAGCTATGTTAGGTAAACTTCCAGTTTATCGTTGTGCTCTTCTTTGTACGCTCTTTTAATATACCTTGAGTTTGTACAGAGCTGAGAAAAACTCTAATTGTGCATCTTGGGCTTGGAATAATTAGCAAAAAGATTTCAAATTAATAAAATTGTGTCTTTCAGTGAATTTACAGGCATTATAGAGAGACTGATATTGAAAGCATGTGATTGTTTTTGTTGAAAGGATTGATGAAATGTTGTTATGTGGTGTCCTTGTATTTTAAAATTATTTTATAGCTGTTACCTTGGCCAGGTCTCTCTTGAAAAAGAGATTTTAAATCTCAATGAGACTTCCTGGTTAAATAATGGTAAAAAAATAAGTTAGGATAATTATATTATTAAACAATTATAATGAATCAAAAATCAAACAATTTAATCTGTAAAAAAAAAAAATTAACGATTAAAATACTGATGAACTTTGTATTTGTTTATTTCATTTTGACTTTTTGAATGGTTGTATGTTGTTATTTTACAGACTTTATATGATCTGTAAATTTGTTGATATGTCAGTAAAAGTCACATTGTTAAACTGCAGTTAAAAAAATGTACATAAAAACTTGTCAAAGCTGAAAATAAGGATCCCATAATGTAATTAATGCACAAGTTATTGACATGAATTACAAGCTACAGAATATTTCAGCTAAAATACACATTCACAAAACTCTTAATTAACATATATATATACATATATATATATATATATATATATATATATATGTAACGCCCGGAGGGCGGAGGATAACATGACGAGACGGAGAAGGGTGAACATTACAAAACGGGTTTATTGACACTTACGGGGAAGAGATACAGGATACGGGAAGACAGGACGAGACCCACACGAACCAAAATACCGGACAACAATGGACACAGACGAAAGGGTATATATGGAGGGTTGAGTGATTACACAGATGACACAGAAGGGATGAACGCAGGTGGAACAGATTAACAATGACGGTGGCGGGAGAAGGACAAAGAAAGCACATGACATAAACAAAGGATGACGCGGACGAACACTGACAATATATATATATATATATATATATATATTTTTTTTTTTTTTTAACTTGACAGTGAAAGAAATGTTTCCTTATAAATTTTCATATTGGTGTATTTTCTAAAGGAACTTTTGACACCAGGTTGAAGATTGTCATGACTGCTAAAAGAACAGCTTTGTCATCACTAGTATAAAATAGATTTTAAATGATATCGAAACAGAACAATTTAAAATGTTAGTTATATTACACAATACTACCATCTTTTAAAAAAATTGTTCTAATCTATGAACAGTAGTGTACTGTTTTGTGTTTGATGCAACATGTGGTTTATAACAGCAGCCCTGCTCTGTTTACTTTGGGTAATTACATATGACAGTGTTTTTCTCTGATTAGACTTAATCTGTGTCCGGGAAACTGGTTCTTTGTGTCTCAGCACTAGGTCAGAACGATGGCAGTGGTGTGGCGGTGGCCATGTACAATATCAGCGCCCCCCAGGGCTCTCAGGCGATACTGCAGTGTCACAGTCAACGCATGGTGTGGACACAAGACCGGCTAAAAGACCGGCAGCGGGTCGTGCACTGGGATTTACTTCGAAGTGGACCAGATCATGCCATGGAACGGGTTGTAGACATGTTTTCTGCTGGAGACCAGCGAATATACAATGGCTACAACATCGGACGCATTAGTATGTCCAAAACAGCTTTTAAAGATGGCAACTTCTCAATGGTAATCAAAGGTGAGACGCTTTTGGGCAACGCAAATGTTACATAAAGATATAGTTCACATAAAAAAAGGGAAATTAAGTCATAACCTCATCAGCTGCTTGTTCCAAATTTGTTTGAGAACAGAACAGAATCTGTTTTTGAATCTGCCACTATGCTGATGCACAGGTGTTTCTCAACATTGTCTCATTTGAATTTAAAACCACAGTCACCAAAACAGCACAACTTGGATCAAAGCCTAAAAGGGGCAATTTCATTCATTCATTCATTCATTCATTCATTCATTCATTCATTCATTCATT